>MDJU01000810.1:0-13155 GCA_001721665.1 Trichoderma pleuroti | reverse complement strand
ATAAACCATCGAGTCGGGACACGTCTAGCGCCCACAGAGCCTAGAGCTTCCAGTTCACCATCGTCAACATGATGAGCTGGTGGTCAAACTCGGCCAACACGGCTCTGGACGAGCAGGTCGAAAAGGCCACGAGCAGCAGCCTGTACGCTGGTCCCCAGCCGCTCCCGTAACGAAGCTCGACTAACGACGGCCTGTCTAGGGAGGATATCGCGCTCAACCTCGAAATCTCCGATGTCATCAGGTCCAAGACGGTGGCGCCCAAAGAGGCCATGCGGTCGCTGAAACGGCGCATCGGCAACAGGAACCCCAACACTCAGCTGAGCGCCCTCAACGTATGCTATCCGACATGTCCCTGCTCTACCATCTCCTCCCTCGAGTTTGAGTTGAAGCCCAGCCTAACACCGCTCCCCATCTCTAGCTTACGGATACATGCGTCAAGAATGGCGGGTCTCATTTCCTCACGGAAATCGCCTCTCGCGAGTTCATGGACAACCTGACCTCTCTTCTCCAAGCCGTCGGCCCCGTCGCCGTCAACGCCGAAGTGAAATCCAAGATGCTCGAGCTGATCCAGTCATGGGCCGGTGCCACAGAGGGACGATACGAGCTTTCCTACATCGGCGAAGTCTACAAACGTTTGCAGCGAGAGGGGTATCAGTTCCCCCCGCGAGTGACGGTGGCGAGCAGCATGATTGACAGCAGCGCGGTAAGAAGCCCATCGGCACTTTAGGCACGATTCCTGTAGGGTTGTCAGCTAATGGCAGGTCCAATAGCCTCCCGAATGGATTGATTCGGATGTCTGCATGCGATGCCGAACAGCGTTCACGTTTACCAACCGAAAACACCACTGCCGAAACTGCGGAAACTGCTTTGACCAGCAGTGTTCTAGCAAATCCCTCCCACTGCCTCATCTCGGGATACTTAGCCCTGTGCGAGTCGACGATGGGTGTTATGCTAAGCTCACGAACAAGGGGTTCAAAGACCCAAACCCATCCCTCGACCGCACACCGACGTACCCTCACAAAACTCGCAGCACATCCGCCATGCAACCCCGAAACGCGCGCGTCGACGACGGGTTTGATGAAGATCTGAAAAAGGCATTGGCGATGAGTTTGGAAGAAGTCAACAATGCAGCCAGAGGCAGGCCCCCCCTGTGACAACCAACGGACCTCGCACGAGTGGAGGAGACGCATCAGCCACCAAGCAAGCTGAAGAGGAAGACGACGACCTAAAAGCTGCCATTGCTGCCTCCCTAGCGGATATGGAAGAGCAGAAGCAGAGACATGCTGCTGCGCTCAAGGAACAGACCTCCGGACCCGCCGCCTCCTCCTCCGCCACCTTTACGCTGCCAAAGAACGACTACGAACTGACGGCGGTGGAAGCTGAGAACATCAATCTCTTTTCCACCTTGGTTGACCGGCTCCAGACCCAGCCTCCAGGCACTATCCTACGAGAACCGCAAATTCAGGAGTTGTATGATAGCATTGGGTCGCTGCGTCCCAAGCTTGCGCGAACATATGGCGAAACGATGAGCAAGCATGGTAATGATTCCCTGCATCTGACCTTGTGATTTCGATGGCTAACAACGCGAATAGATACCCTCCTCGACCTTCATGCCAAGCTGTCCACGGTTGTCAGATACTATGACCGGATGTTGGAAGACCGGTTATCAAAGGCTTATAGCCAGCAGAGCCTTGGCGGATATAACCTACCACCCCCTCGCCAATCTTCCGGACCCTACCCTTCAATACCTTCTCACGCGCCAAGCAACTCTGTGGGTGCCGAGAGCTTCTACACAAACCAGCAACAGCCGGGCTATGCGCCACAAGGCCAGCAGCAACTGTATCAAATGCCTCCTCAACATGCGATGCCGCAGTCCCCTTATCCGCCTTACGCTGGCATGCCAGCACCCGATGCCCTCTTCTGGACCTTATGCGCCTCAACAGCAGCTGCAGACGGCCGATGGCTGGAACAACCAGACCCCGTCAGCTCCTGAGCAGTTTCAGCAGCAACAGCAACAACAGCCGCAGGAAAACCCGGAAGATCGAAGACAGTACTCACATCAAACATCCACGTCGCCTTCAACAGACCCCAACGCTTCATACTACTTCAACACCCCTCAACCGCTACAGGCCGTTCCTACCGGACCATCCGCCCCCGGGTCCGCGCCAGATGCAAGCCAGTCGCCGTATCCCAACCTGAACCAATCACCTATGCCATACCATAGAGGCTCAGTGTCGGCACAGACGCAAGCAACTCCTCTACAGACTCCAGCTCAGCTCGCACAACCCCCCAACGCAACGCCTCACATGCCTGTTCACTCTCAGGCCCCATCTGCCCCGACTCAGCAGCCCTTCCAGCAGGAACTGCCGCAAGGATCACCCTACCAGATGCCCATGCCACAGCAACAGCAGCAACAACCACCTGCGCCTCCGCCTGAGTGGGCTGGCTATTCCCAGTACTCAATGCCCGCGGCGCCACAACATGAGCCCGTCCATCAGCAACAGCCGATTAAGGAGGAGGCACTTATTGAGTTTTGATTTTGTATCTAATTTGAACCGGGGGAAACAATGGCGGCAATTGTCATGAGACGCGGGTTAAAAGTGACAAAAAGGGGAGTTTTACACTGTGACGCGGCGTTTTACGAGGACTGGACAGCAGGTGATGTAACATGGAATGTTCCGTAGCTGTCAGAATGACCTTTTTTTTATACATCTTTCCTACGAAATGTAAACATGGGCATGTTTCTTTTGAAGCACATTGGATCGCATCTTGAGGCCGTTTTGAGCTCAGTCGCGTGTATTCGTACGTTGAAACCTCTCGGAGCTCCGAGGCAGTTTGTATATCATTCTGCATGACGATCAATGCAACAATGTCAAAGCAGACCACTCAGCGCCTTAAAGCAAGCCATCGTCTCTTGCATCCACTCATCCATACACGGGCTCAGACTAACCGCAGTCAGCCACAGGGAACTAAGACGCCGCCACAGGCACCAATGGGAACATGCGTATCCTGGCACGAGCCGCATCTTGCCTCTCAACTATTCCGCATATTCGACCCTTCTTCCACTTTGAATGACTGTCTGGTGGCCGGTGGCCGGGCCAGAGGTTTTTGACGTATTTCATTTGCCCATGTAAGGAACCCTTTTTAGGGGGGGGCGTGTCCTGCTGCCCTCATGTACATCTGCTTTCCCACCCGCTTGGCCCATCGCCGGAGCCGGAGGGCAAAAAGGGAAAAGATGGGGGCCTTGTTTGTTTCTCTTCGCCTCCCCTTCGGCGCCGGGCGACCCTCTCCGCTGTGGTACCAAGACCCTTTTTTGAGTCATCGGATGTGAGGATTGCTGAATGTGGTAGGTGAGCCGAGCATTACGTTCTTCAGTCTTGGCTGTTGTAGGACGGCGTTGTTTGTCAACTAGCTGTTTGTTCGTTGGGTCTCTTATTTCTTTCATTTCTCCTAGATTGATGTACTTGGATTTCTTTGCCTTTTTTTTTCTTAGTCTCATAGTTGAATCAATTCACCCTTCTTGTGCTTCGTGCTTTGAAACAACGTCATCCAGCACACGTATATCTCTCATATACATCAAACATACAAGAGCAATGGCTCCCACGATCCATCTCGTGCGCCACGCCCAAGGCTACCACAACCTCTGCGCCGAAAACGAGAAGCTGCCAGACCCAGACCTCACGGCCCTGGGCAACGAGCAGTGCGCCCAACTCCGCAGCGCGTTCCCTCACCACGACAAGCTCCGCGGCCTGGTCGCCTCGGGCATGCGCCGCACGCTGTACACCTGCCTGCAGTCCTTTGGCACCGACGAGCTCGGCCCCGTGATTGCGCTCGACACCCTCCAGGAGTGTTCTGACGCTCCCTCGGACACGGGCTCGTCCATTGAGAAGCTGGCGGCCGAGTTTGGCGACAGGGCCGATCTGAGTCGAATGCGCGAGGGCTGGAACTTCAAGGGCGAGGGGAGCTATTTCGAGCCCGCGCTTGATAAGCTGGCGGTGAGGGCGAGAGAGGCGCGGAAATCGCTGAGGGAAATTGCAACGGGCCTGGGAGACGATGCGCACATTGCCGTTGTGTCTCACGGAGCGTTTCTGCACTTCTTGACCGAGGAGTGGCACGGAATCACAAACACATATCGTAAGATGCAATCCCTCCCCCCATGCTTGCTTTGCTTTGAAGAATGATACAAGGAGGAAGACAAGGTGATGGGAATCAATTGTCAACTGACTAATGCACGAATATAGCCACGAGCTGGAAGAATTGCGAGTACCGCACCTTTCAGTTTGTTGATTCCACGGGCCAGGATCCCGATGCCGAGATACGCGAGACTGACGAGAGCTGGCGCCGGCGGCATGGCACCTTAAAGGTTCCCACCGCAGAGGAACAGCGTGAGCTGCGCCAGATGATGGAGCGGGAACTCTTGCCCTTTTTCAAGATGAAAAACCACCCATGAGCTGTGTGGTGCATCCCCAAATGTTGCGAGACTGTAGACTGTAGAGGGTACAAGCAAACAAGGTACAATCATCAAACACGGCAGACAGATGCCTCAAAGAGAGAGAGAGAGAGAGAGTAATTTTTGACAAAAGAAGGGGACTGGGTAAGAGAGTAATGGAAGCCTGGTATTGCACTCTAGAAAGTGTTGTTTTACAAGGCACCGCATAGAAACCCGCAACATGATGAATAGAACATCGATATCCTTTGAAAAGAATAGACATGGAAAGCCAGCTGCAATTGAACAACCCAAGGGACAAAGTCTCCATTACATTACCAACCATCAACCGTTTGCTCAACGTCGCACGAAGCCATTCTACACCTGTTTGCCCAAGTCGGCGTGGACGGTCCGAATGGTCTCCCATGAGACGGGCTGAATATCGTAAATGTAGAGAGACCAGCCAAGCGCCGCCTTGTCGTCCTCCACCATTTCGCATAGGCAGTAGCATTTGTCTTCAGTCTTTGTCGCCGCAAGGAACGGGCTAGATTCGCAGTAGATGGGACTTTCTTTGTCCTTGAACATCATAAGGCCGCTGATGTGGGGTTTCCCGCCAAATAAATCCTCCAACTTGAAACATTGCAAGCTCTTGAGATTGAAACCGCCACAGCCAGTGTGAACGACTCGTGCAAAGAGCTCAATTAAGCCCCGACCGTAAGAACGCCTATTCCTCGCATTGATCATCTCGCTGATATGAAAAAATGTCTCGCCAGGAACAAGTCTCATGGCTTGGATGAGCTTCTCATTAGGTCCCTGTTGGTTAGGTGATGACATTCGATACCAGTACGATCCTCCTGTCTCCTTGCAGAGGGAGTACTTGATATATTCTTCTATAGTCGTGTACTCCAAAGCACCCCGAATGTCGTCATCATCCGGACCCCATGAACCAGCCAGCGAGGGGGGGTCAGCCACATGGAATTTTCCGGGAGAAGTTGAGCAGAAATTTCCAGGGGGACACAGGCAGATGTTCTGTTTATTCGTGTTAGTAAGATGAATGTGCAGATTCATTCCAAAAAATTCAAATCAGCTCACAATCGCACTCATGTCAATGTCTTGGGAGTTCACATCACCCAACCCCATGGAAATCGCAGTGCGCTTCGAATCAGGCTCTGCCACATCATTCGAGTCCGACTCCTCGCGTGGACGCTTTTGTCCAACAATGACAACAGAGATGGCAACGTCATGAGGCAGGGAAACCACAACTCCGGGAGCAGAATAGTTGACATGCGGAACAGGGATGGGATATTCAGATAGTTTGCTGATATATGTCAGTCATGAAGCTTTGTTCCAGCGTCAGTGCTCATACCAACTCACCTTGGATCGTACATTGATGCATCCGCCATGGTGATGAAGGGTGGGATAGAAACCCGAGGATCAACTCAAGAGAATGCCAAGTTTGCCAAGGAAACGACTGTTCTGACGACGAGGACAGCCGTGAAGACACAGAAATAAGAGATGCACACAGAACACAAAGAGGCGTGTTAAGACTGAGAATCAGAATAGAAGAATCGGGGCACAGAATTGCACAAGTAGAGGAGATGCTTAACAAACGAAGGAGCACAGTCGAAACGACAAGGCACAGAAAAAAGGCACAGAAAAAAGACACAGAGAAAGAAGATGAGGAGAAAAATCTCACATTTTCTCCCTCTCTGACTTGAATTTTGTGTTCCTCAGATAACCGAGCGTTGCAAAAGGGAAAGAACTTGCTGGGCACCTACCCTCTGGATGGAATCTGGCCTGGGGAACAAGGCATCGATGGCGCTCCTGCCTTGACGACTTGGTTGGCATTGCGTCATAGGAGGCAGTGAATTCGATGGCGAGCAAAAGAGGGAAACCAGTGACAAATGTCTGATATCTTGGAGAGCCCGATGGCAGAAGCAATGTTAACAAGTAAGTAGCTCTACTATTCGACATATGGAATGATGTATGCACTTCTTGCCTTGGATATGTACCTAGTAGATGCATACCTTAGACATGGCCTCATAATCTTCTTTTGGGGGTTCTTGGAATGCACTCGTTCATCTCTGGCATCACTGGTACCTGCACTTGGCCCTGTACATCCTAGGTAGGTCTGTTAAACAGCATCACAACACAACGCAGGGAAAACAAGAGCTAGTTGGCTAAATGACTAGCTCAAGCGTAAATTCACTTCATTCGCTACGCTATCATCTTTTCATACATGGAAAAATTTTCAGTTCCTCGTCCGTCATAGCTCTTCTCAGCCACCGCCCCTTCCCCCCCTTCGTGTCCCTCCAAGATGCTTTGCCAACCGGTTCCCCGACGACGCCAAACGATATACTTGGAGCTCAACATAACGCGCAAGACATCTTGCCATAAAGAAGAGCAAAAGATGCCGGGACTAGTAGTAATTATATAAAATGTTTGCTTGTTGGTTCTTCTCTCAAAGACTGTTTCCCCCCACCGTCAGGGTATCCTTTGAGAAATGTTGGAGGAGTGGTGAATGTATGGGGGCGTAAATGGGTCAAGAAAAAAAAAAGATCAAAAAAATAGAAGTGAACAAGTTGTTTATAAAAAACATGAATCAACATGAAGAATCAATGTGAAAAGCAACGCATGACCATCACATGCGAGCCGAGAAGACGTGATGAAATGAATTAAATCACATAATGATGGCGGGAACGTCCACGTTGGCCTTGATGGACTTGTGAGGCAGGACGCTACCACCGTTGACGTAGATCTCGTCGCCAATGGTCACGTCGTCACCGAGAACAGTCACGTTCTCCAGACGGGCCCAGCGGCCGACGGTGCTGTTCCAGCCAACAATCGTCGACTTGACCCATGCGTGGTCCTTGACCTTGGAGGCGCTCAGGAGCACACATCGCTGCAGACGAACACCGTCACCGACGACGACGTCTGGGCCAATGGTGACGTTGGGGCCTATTCTGCAGTTCTTGCCAATCTTGGCAGAAGGGTGAATCAGGACGTTGCCGCCGTGGACGTAGGACTCGGTAGGGGGGGTGAGCTCCTTGCTGCCCTTTTTGGTGAGAGAGGACAGGTACAGGCAGGTGCCGCTGAGGAAGTCCTTGGGCTGACCAACATCCATCCAGAAGCCCTCGAGGTCGAACGAGTGCAGCTGGTTGTCGGCAACCATGGCGGGGAAGGTCTCCTTCTCGATGGATGTGGGGCGAAGCTCAATGCGCTTCAGGACGGAGGTGTTGAAGATGTACATGCCGGCGTTGATGCGGTTGCCGACGAACTCGACGGGCTTCTCGACGAAGCGGTCGATGCGAGACGGGTGGTTGGGCTTGTGGACAACGACACCGTACTTGGACGGCTCCTCCACCTTGGTGACCACAATGGTGCCCTCATCGCCGTGGCTCTTGTGGTACTCGAGGAGCTCCTTGAAGGGATAGTCGCAGATGACGTCGGAGTTGAGGACGAAGAAGGGGGAGTCGTCCTTGGCGAGGATGCCCTCAGCAAGCTTGAGGGGGCCGCCGGTGTCGAGGGGCTCCGACTCGACGGAAAACTCAATGTTGATGTTGTATTTCGCCTCGTACTAACGATGGGGGGGGGGCGTACGCAATCAGCTTCATGCTCAACGTCATTGGAGGGGAAGCTCAGCTAGGGGGCGCAAAAGCTTGATTGCAAACAAATCGCAGGCGAAAAAAATAAACAAAACAGGGCAAGGGTTGCAGTGAGGGGTCATGTGGCAGGACTGACCTCGGCCAGGAACTTTTCCATAATCTCTGGGCGGTAGTTGACGGCGAGGACAATGTCGGTCACGCCAGCGGCGACGAGAGCCTCGATCTGATGCACAATCATGGGCTTGTTGCAGAACTCAACGAGAGGCTTGGGGAGCGTCAGGGTCTAGATGGCGTCGCACAATGGTCAGTCTTTTTGGCTTGGGGGTGTGTGAAGCTGCGGTTTCTGGCGATTCCCCCCCCCCCCCTCCATCCCCCCTCTATTCGCGTTCAATGCGGTGGTGGGATGCAGGTCGGATCGCTGGCGTGGGAACGTACGAGAGGGCGAAGGCGAGTGCCAAAGCCACCGACAAGAATAAGTCCTGCGCAGGGGGCGAATGTTGGTTAGCCTTGCCATTGGATTGGAGCATCGGTCTTGGACGGCGACGGGAGGCGCGTCATACCCTTCATGGTGAATGTTCTGCGACGAAGCTGATGTGCGAGCAGGTTGGACGAAAAAAGGGGGGGTTGTGGAAGGTCAAGAAGAGGAGCAACGAAGTAAGGTAAAGGCAACTAGTATATTGGAGTAGTGAGCGTAGAGAAGAACGAGCGACAGTGCAATGCTCGCAAAGCAGAGAATCAAGGTCGGCTCAAGAGGCAACAGGTTGTGGTTTGCGGGAGGATGGGAAGGGAAAAAAGGAGAGAGGAAATTGCCATGTATTTGGGCTCAAGGTGTCCAGATGTCACGAAGCCAAGCCAGCGCAACAGATTAGCACGGAGCCCCAAGTGCTGCCGCTCCGGCGACGCAAATGCGTTCGTACCGACTAATTTCACGCGCTGGGCTTAGCGGCATCTCAACTCGTACAGGGCCCGGCGTCCCCTGAAGGCCTGAAGCCGCCTCCCAGCAAATCACTGGGCCACCTCCGCTACCAAGGCCCCCGTTCCCGCTCCCATTGGCGTGACGGCTGCTGAGCTCTCTACTAGTTCCTTGTCCATGGTGCTGTAAATTACCTGTAGGTCCAGTATCGAATGGAACCGGCGATGGAACACGAAGCGTCAGGACGAGGCGGTGCGGGGGGCCTGTGATCACCTTGGTCCAGGGGTCCCTCAGGACCAAAAGACGGCGCGGCCAATCAGCTCGACAGGCCCGAGCATGAAAAATTTCCCACGCGGCTTGGGAAAAGCTGGAGGCGAAATTGGGGCGGCCCGTGAACCTGCACAACACCCGTAAAGCCCCGTCTCATCATGCAATCCATTGGGTTTTGTGAATGCTTCGTATAACATCTATACTCGTATACCTTTTTATCACGCTGCTCATCTAAATCCCTCGTACCATCAGCTGCTTATAAGATCCATTGCTTGTATAAGTTGTTGATACACAGACAGACATGTTAGTAGGTAGGTACCCAGCAGGCGTATAAGTGCCAACCATCGAGTGAGACATTTCGCATCTCTTGTCTCACATGAAATCCCATACTCGTACAAATGCAGATTCGACACACACAGAGCCCTGCAGACAAACAAACAACCTGCAATCGTGCGCACGCAGCAACACGACCCTCGTCCATCGCATCGTGTCCCAGCGATTCATGCTGCAAGCTGCAACCCGCATTCGGCGAAACCCCCCATCACGCCAACATCCCCATAGTCTCAAACCCACCAACGCAAACAGCCAAAAAAAAGAGAAACCATTGAATTCAATTTTTTTTTCTTTTACTTCATCTGCTTCTATTCCCATCCAATATAGAACACTTTGTATAATCGCTCAATGCCCGCTCCAGGAATAAAACAACACGAACCCCGTCAGCCCGGCGATTGCCTCATTCATTTCCATTCGTGGCGCCACTTAAACCGGCCGGTCAGCACCGTGATTTGCCCCCTATTTTTCCATCCCGTCCTTTGTAAAGCACGCATCCATCGCTCTCTCCTGACGTCCGTGTTAATTACATCCGCCCGTAGCTTCAGCCCTGCAACGTTGGACGCATAATCAATCTCATCGACGCAAATATTTACATGATGACTCTCTATTAGTATTATTTCCTGCCTTGGAATATAATCAACACAGCTCTCATAAGCTCCAATAAGCTCCATCCACTATAGCACTCTATACGTACACAGCCCCATCGCATCGTATCGCATCGTTACCGCATCACATCATCAAAAAGACTCGTAACAACACCCTTCGCTAATCTCACAGACCACAGCACCTCGACCCGAAACAAGACACAAAACCCGAAAAAAAAAAAAAAAAAAAAAAGAACCCCATCCCCGTGTCTTGTTTCATCTCCCCTATCAACAAGGATGATAATTTTCTCGCTCTTGTTTTTGTTTTGTTCAACCCCCCATTCATGTGGAGTTTTGTCTTCTTCAGCCCAGAGGCCTGCTTTCGGTCTAGTCGAGCCTTTTGCGAATCCTACAGACGAGTACCGGGCATGAACAAGACCCTTGGCCTTGACCAGGGGCCCGCTAGATGAATTAGCATCGCTTTTTTTTCTTGTGTGGCTTCATCATCGCATCCTAGTCGCTCTGGTTCCTGGAGCTATCTTGTGCCACATTACGTACCTAGGTCGACGTGTGGCTACTAGGCCGGCTCAAGCGGTCGACTCTTTTCTTGAAGCTGGTGCTGTAAATGCAGAACATCTTCAACTCTTCATCTGGTGCTGTAAATGCAGAACATCTTCAACTCTTTTTCTGCTAATTTTAAGATTAAGCCCGGTTTTAGAGCTAGTCACCCTGTATGATGATCGTCATTTGGAGACTACCGGGTTTGTCTGGATATAGTAGACAGGCATGCCAAGATACACCATAAATCTCTCACCAAATCATCCTAACCTCACCACAAAGAGACCATCTCCCATAAATTACACCTTCTGCCACAGATGACATCTTCCATCATGAGAGCAATATGAACGGCCCCAATGAAATATTCACATATATATTCACGATTCTCCAAATCTACATCACATCTTGCGTTGCGACACACCATCCAAGACAAAAACATCTTAAAAATGAAACATAATCGTCATCATCATGTCATCGTTACCGTAAACTCTTATTTTTTTTCTCCTCTTCAAATCTTTTTTTTTAATATTCCAAACCTGCATTCACATCCGTCATTGCTTCGTATCCAGTCAATTCATCTCGTCCTTCTCTTCGTTTTTTGCCTTCATCTGCGTCTTGACATCATAAAGGGACAACATTCCACAACTGCCAGCATTGGCTCGTGAGGAGAGACCCCCAATTGCCTCAAAAAAGGGGGGGGCAGTTACAGCGAAAATCATAAAAATGAAGAGATATAATAGAAAAAAACATAAAGGCATTGCCCGCTTCGCTTGCTGCGAGACGCCTAAAAGGAAAGTCAAGGAGCCGTCCTTGCGAAAGGCACGACTGCCCCTGTGTGCAAACGAGGTACTTTGTCTTATCGCAAGAAACATTCATAAACTCGAGGCAAGATGGAGAAACACTTGGCCTCCATGTTGAGTGACCGAGGGCTTTCAATGCCCTGTAACTAAAGGATGGACAGGTATGTCGTCAAACAGTATCAAGAACCGCCCACGCCAGGCTGTTCTGCCTGTGAAAAAAAAAGCCGCTTCCGAGCGATGGCAATGAAGAAATGTACTTTTGTTCCTTGCCAAAGTTCATTAGGTCAATAGACCCAAAAGATTGACTCGTCAATGGAGACGAGCGGCAAGGTGTTGGGGAGGTGAGCATCAATGTCATGAATGCAATGCGTCTAAAATCTAAACACATTGCCGAGAAAAAAAGAACAAATTCAACATCTAGGTTGATAACAAAAAGGACCGGGCCCGGCATGCCGGCCGCCGAAAGAAATGTGAGACGTGTCTAAAGGTCGTTTCGTGTCGTCATAAAAGTCGTTGCAACATTTGCATCCACAAGAATGCCACTTTATCGCCAAGTCTTTTTTGTACGCGCTTTTTCCGTACCTTTTTCTTCTTCTTTTTTTGGACTCCTCGCTTGTTCAACCCTTCTTTTTTTGTTTGTGAAAAGGAAAAATCATAGCCGCCATGAAATGGATAAAGCAAGGTTGGCGCGATGGTGGTTATATCCTCAAAGGGACTGCCGTGAAGCCTTTCAACCACGTGTATATGTGCGCCATGGCTGCCTGTGAAGGTCCAAGCCAAAACCAAGGGGGAAATATGAAAAAAAAAAAACAATGCGGGTAAATCAGCACCCCCAAACTCCGAATCCATTCCAGGGATCAGCGTCTGACTTATTCAAACGAAGCAGTGGAACTGCTGCTCGAGTGAGTGCCGGAGCGGCGGCCGTGACGCTCATTGCTGTCCCTGGACGATGTAGGGCGGCTCTTGCGTCGGGTATCAGCATTGGCCGGAAGCCCCTGGACAATGCCGTTGCGAGCCAGCATGCCGCCGTTGACGGAAAAGTTGCGGCAAACCATGAAGGCGCGCATGGCAGCGTTTTCCTGGGCCAACAGGTCGGACTCGTATGCCAGGTCGGTCTGGTACTCGCGTCCGTTGACTAGGACAAGGCAAGTAAAGCCATTGGGGTCACGGTAACACTCGTACGAGGGGTCTGTCCATCCTCGGCGCCGGCAAAGGCCTATCAATGACACCCATCGGTTAGTCCTTCCGTCTCCTCAAAAGTTTTGGAAAAAAAAAAGAAGAGAAAATAAAAAAAGACACAGCCATGAGCTGTCAAGGCAAATGCAAGATGCTGCAGAAGACACAGATCACGGCAACTCGCCCGAAACATGCTGCTGTAGGAATCCTCATTCGACCGGCTTCTTGCAGCCTGTAGGATCCCTGCATGAACCGGCGGTGCGATTGAGCAAGAGAGGGGGGGGGGACAGGCGCGGAAGGGTGTAATCATGTGCCTGCGTCGAACCAATTCACGGGATGGAAACGGCGGTAAGAGTTCGATTGGGCGGGCGTGGTGGAGGGCAAGGAAGAGCACCGCCCAGAGAGGCGCCCCGAGAACGAAGTCTCAGCCCCTTTAGCAAGCGATTAGCACTGACGCAGTCTATGAATATGGGTGGAAGATGATTGGGTA
>MDJU01000081.1:0-79188 GCA_001721665.1 Trichoderma pleuroti | reverse complement strand
TTTTTATATTAATAGTAATAAAGTATATTAATTAATATATTAATAATATATTAATTAATATATTATTACTATTTATAAACTTTTATTTTTTAGTTATTATTTTACTTATTTTTAATTTTTTATTATATAATATATTGTTAATATATTGTTAATGTTTCAATAGTAAAAGTCTAGCTAATATAAGCCCACTTATTCCCCTTATATAAGCAATTTATTAGCCAATAAATAGCGCTAAATTTATTACTAACTCCTGTCAGCTAAGGTCCCCTGTAAACGCGTTAAAAGTGGGTCCACAGTCAGGTCAGGTACGCGACCTCATGTCAGTTGAGGTATATCCACAGTATTGACGGCAACGGGACCATGACTGCATCTTTCCTTTCCGGCCTGGTCTGTCTTACTCGTGCTATCCGAGGTCTGTCAGACCATGGGATGGAGAGGACTTGATCAATGCAAACTAGCTGCTGCTCCTAGTCACATCCTCGTACCAATCAATTGCTAAACCGTCAAAAAGTGCGAGTACGAGTAAGAACGCGCCGCTGGTGACGGACGAAGGAAAAAAAAAAACACCATCAGCAAGCACAGCCTTTCGGAAAAGTGCATGTCCGTCACCACCGATTGGCCGCCGACCCCTGGCCGCTGGGGACCAGTCATGTCTTCCCACGCGGTGAAAAAGGGCCCCCAAGCAGTGGCTTCAGGGCACGTTCCGCCGTGGCTTTGGCACCATCGACTGCTAGCCACGAGAGGTCCAGGTGATTCGCGCGCTAGAGGCCGCTAAAGGCTCCCTTCCCCAGACGCGGAACGTCGCTAGCACCCAAATGGGCTGCTGATGGTGTGTTGGGTGGCAGCTCGAGGCCATTGGGGATTCCTTCGTCGTCCTCCCTTTTTTGCTTCTCCAACTCTTGACCTCTCTTTTTTTTTTTCTTCCTTCTCTTGGCCTTTCCCCTCATCCAAACCCACGCCATTGAATCCGGATTGCTGCTGCTTATCCCCAAAGAAACCTGACCAATCTCTCTTTTCACGTGCCAATCACCTGTCAATCGCTCAAGATGAAGGCCTCCGTCCTCGCGCTCGTCTTCCTGTCCGGCCTTGCCGCCGCCCAAGACGGGATCCCCAGCTGTGCTGTAAGTAACAATCACGATGACAACTCCTGGCATTCATACATGTGCATGTTTCCAGCTCCAGGGACCGTCAGCTTGATGGAGTCTGCACTTCCACCTCGTCTTTGACAAGCACCATCGTGAAGAGGAAAGAGAAACGCTGACACAACCATAGACGGGCTGCGTCACCCAATTCACCACCGGCACCTCGATTGCTGGCTGCGGACAGCTCGACATTGCCTGCATCTGCAGGAACGCCGATTTCCTCAGCGGCATCGCGTGCTGCCTGGCCTCGGCTTGCGACGCGGCCGCCCAGACCCAAGCCGTCCAGTACGCCAAGCAGATCTGCTCCTCTGCCGGCGTCTCGACGCCCGACCAGGTTGTCTGCAACGAGAGGTCGTCCAGCTCGACCGAGGCCTCCCGCGAGTCTACCACTGCCAGCGAGCCCTCTTCCTCGACTGCCACGACCGGGTCCTCTGACTCGTCCACAACCGGCTCTTCCGAGTCATCCACCGCCGCCGCGTCGTCTTCTTCTGCCCCCGCCACCACAAACTCCAGTTCCCGAACCGTCACTTCCCCGGCATCGCAGACAACCTCTGCGGCTTCCACTACAAGCTCCAACGTCGCTGCTCCTCTGGCTTCCGCCGGCAGCTTCGTCGGTGCGGCCATTGCCGTGTTGGCCGCTGCCTTGTAAGCCGTCAATTGAGCCAGTGATGAATCGAGCGGCAAGAGGCTCTGGACGCCGTCTCGGGCAATGTGTTTGCTTTTAGTGGAGGATGACAGATGTAACAATACACGCTGAACATGATGGGCTGTCTGATTAGGCGAGAATGCATTGTCTAGCGAGCGGCCAATGCCGAGATACGATACGATAATACCGGGTACTACCCACCACTAATTGACTGATTTAATGAACTTGACGTAACGAGGAGCCCTTGCATCTCATGTTAATGTTATGCTTGCATGTAACGTCTGACTATGGAATATATAAACGATGTTCTTGAGAATATCATTTACCTACCTAGGTAAGCATGATGACGTTGGAGGCTTGGAGGTGCATAAATGAAGTCACATCTCTAACAAGCGCAACGACGTGTATAGAGATCTCATCTGAATTAATGAATTCGATCCGAAGCAAGATTCGGCAAGATGCGGATAAAAAAGAGGAAATCCCGAAACCGTTTTCCCAGTTTAGATCTTGCCATGGCAAAGTGTACGATCTCGGTCAGGGACGGGTGTCATAACTTTAAAAAAAAATATACATCGCACCTCAGCATTCGAAAACCGAGATGTACGCCAAGGAGCTAAGGGAAAAGGCAAATCGAAGTGGTGGGGTTGTGTGTAGATGAGATTGACTCGGCTTGTGCCGTTGGGCTCTTGGGCCCTGAAAATGCATGTGAAGACTGGAGGAGACGGAACGCCATGCAGTGGCTGCGATGCCAGATTGGGCGAGCCGCGGATCGGGGTTTACTTGATGGGTGGTTTGGGCGTCTTGCTAAGCATCGTGTTCATCTTCATTGTTGGTGGTGTAGAGAAAGTCTATATGACTTCAGTCATGGCACAGGATGTGGATTGTACTGCAGAACTTTGGGACGTCATTGACGGGTCGCTCTGGAGTGTGGTTTTCATTGTTTATTATGTGATATCGGTTGATAGATCTTGCTCTCATTTTGTCCTACTAGATTTCGTCCTCGATATGGCAATCATTCTTTTGGCCTCGTCATAACAGTTCAGCTCTCTACCTCTTATTCCTAATAACCTCGTCAAGTGCGCGGACAAGCCCTTTCACCTCGTCCACTATAATAGCAAGTTAGCCCGTCTTCTCCTAAACCAGCAGCATCATAGAGACTTACCTGTGTTGTAGTGCACCATGCTTACTCTCACAACGCCATCTTTGCCCAAATCCAGAGTCTCTCGAACAAGTCGGTCCGAGTAAAACGTCCCCCAACGGAAAGCGTAATTGGACTTGCTCTCCACTGCTTCCACAAAGTCCTTGGAATCCCACCCCTGGACGGAAAAGCTAATGGTTGCTACTCGTTCGGCGACATGCTCATTCGGGACGCCGTAAATGGTAATGTTTGATCTGCCGATGAGATAATTTAGGAGCTCATACTGAAGGCTGGCCTCTTGGGCGATGATTTTGTTCCACTTGGAGTCTAGATACTCGACGACTTTTGGGATAGACTGGAGCAGCTCGTATGATCCGGCAGCAAGACCGAGTTTGTCTTCTAGGGTGGCAGAGGGGTTGAAGAAATGGCCCAGCGACCTGAGATGAGTCTGCGCGCCCCAACTACCGTATAGCATGGAGATGTGAGGCCCATAGACCTTGTACCAAGAAAAGCAGTAAAAGTCGACGCCAAATGCCTTGACATCGATGGGCCGGTGCGGAGCATATGCAACAGCATCAACACACAAAAGGGCACCGACGCCATGGGCCGCATCCGCCACGGCTCGCACATTGGTTATTGTTCCCAAGATATTGCTTGCGTGTGTACAAGTGACGAGTCTTGTCTTTGGCGACAACAGCTCAGCCAAGTCTCTGGCACGGAGTTGAGGGTTCGGGCCGGGAGCTGGCTTCCACCACTTGAGGACGAGGTTCTGTCGCTCCGCCAGATCCACCCACGGGGCAATGTTGGCCTCGTGATCTATACGGGAAACGACAATCTCGTCACCCGGGTTGAACTTGAGGGCATACGAGAGATTGCGGAAAAGTTGAGTGGTTGAAGCGCCAAAGACAATCTCATCGAGGTTGGCGTTGATGTACTTGGCAGCGGCCTGGTATCCAGCGCTATAAGCGGCTGTTGATTTCTTGCCCACGGCGTAAGAGGCGCCGAGCTGCACATTCGTAGAGGTTAGATAGTCTTTGATGGAATCAATCACAGTATCAAGAGTCTGACTGCCGCCAGCGTTGTCGAAGAAGACCTGCTCTTGCTGGAGGGCGGGGAATCGATCCCGGACATCTTTCTGATGGTTCTCAAAGGCCATGGCTTCGGCTCTGACGTGATGCTGGTCTAGATAAGAAGTCTACGAGAAGGGAATGATCGTTGATATATTAGAAATTAGAAATGATTGCGTCAGAGAGTAATATATAATTCCAAGGACCTTTTCTAGGTTTGCTGATGAGGGGCATAAGGAATTCGGTCATGGTCAAACCGAGAGCCGATTGCCCAATCCGGCAAGTCCCCGCCAAAAGTTTCCAAATTGCTGGCCAAGGTCGTTTTATTAGTCAGTCCCTTTCCGAAGGCCGAAGCAAGGCGTTGCGCAACAATTGGGCGGCATATGAGGGGTAATATGAGGATGAATGCAAGGGAAATGGCGAAATAGAGGCTTGTGATTATAAACTAGGCATTGTTTGAAGAGCTGATGGTTAATTGTTTGATGTTATGATTGTTTTGCAGCAAACTCGTGCTTTTGTAGGGTATGTCATCCCACCAATGGAGACAACCTACTGAGGTTAATAGCAGCGAATCCCGAGTTTGGAAGAGTAACATTACATGTACAAATACCGCGGTCCTGATATTTTTGTATGCTAAATATGTAGTTGAAAAGTAAATTGAAAAGAATTGTTGCTGTCTTATAGGAAGATGAAGTAGGGGACGAAGTGGGTGGAACAGCATCATGGCAAGCTGTACGGAATGTGGTGGGCTGTCATCGTAACTATTAGCCAAATCAATTCGAGCAGCTCATCCAATTTGAAGAGATTGAGCAATATGACTATTCATAATTCATTCCAGACCAGTAATTATAGAAAAGAATAGTCGTACCAATGCATTTTAATGCATCTCGACGACTGTAGCTGGTTTTCCACATTAGGAAATCAGCACAACTTTAGCTTGGTGGGGAAAAAGCAAGTGGTGCCAGAACATTCAAGGCGGCAAAAAAAAAAAAAAGTTGGAGATGCGCAATCGGCTGATCTCGCAACTCGCCTCATGCCATTTCCCTCCTCTTTTGCGAAAATCTCTTCACCCAAATCTCTTCGCCATTGACACTGCCGTAGCCAATTGCGCAGATTCGGCCATACACAGCTCGCAACCATGAAGAGAAAGGCGGAAAGCCATGCTTCTGGCAAAAAAGCCGGCACCAAGAAGCCCAAGACCAGTGAGCCACTGTCTCCCCAGCTTTCCTCTCCTCGTCGTTCTTGAGCTGGATGCTGACCCCGTGGGATGCAGCCATAAGCCCGCAAGACGCAAAGAAGCGCTTTCGCAAGGGTCTCTTTGACGACGCCGTTTTAGAATCATACACGAATGAATATGCAGAGTCTTCGCCGTACAAACACGCCGTCATCCACGAGCTGGTCGATGACAAGCTGCTCCGGTCGGTTCGAAGCGAAATCCGCGACAATGTACAATTCACCCCCAAAGAGACGGACATCTACAAGATCCACCAGTCCGGCGATCTCGCCAACCTGGATGGTCTGGACGACGAGTCTCTCGCCAAGCTCCCCTCGCTGCTTTCCCTCCGCGATGCCATTTACTCCGAGACGTTCCGCAACTACGTCTCTGGCATCACCGGCTGCGGGCCTCTGAGTGGCAAGAAGACGGACATGGCCATCAACATCTACACTCCCGGTTGTTACCTGCTCTGCCACGACGACGTCATTGGCAGCAGGCGAGTCAGCTACATTCTCTACCTGACCGATCCCGATACTCCTTGGAAGCCCGAATGGGGCGGCGCATTGCGTCTGTTCCCGATCCAGGAGATTAAGAACAAGGACGGCGAGATTGCCAAGACGCCGCTCCCTGACGTGGTCAAGGTCATTCCTCCCGCCTGGAACCAGCTGAGCTTCTTCGCCGTCCAGCCCGGTGAAAGTTTCCACGACGTCGAAGAGGTGTACCATGCCGAGACAAAGGAGCAGCTGGAGAAGGAGGGTGGCCGCGTGCGCATGGCCATTAGCGGTTGGTTCCATATCCCACAGATTGGAGAGGACGGATACGTTGAGGGAGAGGAGGAGAGAAACGCAAAGAACAGCGGCCTCATGCAGCTCCAGGGCAACCCCGCTCAGTACGATGCGCCGCAAGCACAGCCTGTCAAGGTCGAGGATGCAAAGGGCAGCGAGGCCGAGTTTGAGGAGGCAGACCTGGAGTTTCTGCTGCAGTACATTGCGCCGACGTATCTGACGCCTGATACGCTGGAGCAAGTCTCGGAGCACTTTGAAGAGAACTCGAGCATCACGCTTGGAGACGTCTTGTCCAAGAAATTCTCCAAACGCTTGCAGGACTACATCCAAGCACAAGAAAAGGCCACCCTCCCCGAAGAGAGCCCAGCCATTGAAAAGTCCACCTCCTGGAAAGTGTCCAAACCACCCCACAAGCACAGATATCTCTACCAACAGCCCTCTGCGTCAAGCAAATCTCGCAAATCGGCGGAAGAATCGCCAATTTCAGAGCTGCTGGATAAACTCTTCCCGAGCCGGCAGTTCCGCAACTGGCTACAAGTCGCAACGGGCTGCACCATTGAGAGCCACGACGTCATGGCCAGGCGATTCCGCCGTGGAATGGACTACACTCTTGCCACCGGCCACGAGGGCAAGCCTCGTCTGGAGCTCAACCTGGGCCTCACCCCAACAACCGGCTGGGGAGACGCCGCCGACGACGCCGAAGAAGACGACGAAGCCCAAGCTGAAAAGGAAGCCAAGACTAACGGAAAGAAGAAGAAGAAGAGCAAAGACAAGGGCAAGGGCAAGGCAAAGGCCGTGGAGGAGCCTGAAAAGGAGGTCGTCGAAGTCGGTGGTCATGAGGTGTACATGGCTGGCGACGACGACTCCAACGAGGACGCGGCGGTGTACAAGTCGAGCGGGGACGATGATAACATCCTGTTCTTCCAGGCTGCGGCATGGAACAAGATGACGCTCGTTCTGCGGGATAGCGGTGCCCTCAAGTTTGTAAAGTATGTGAGCAACAAGGCCAATGGCGACAGGTGGGATATCTCGGGCGTGTTTGAAGTAGAGGAGCGAGAGGAGGATGATGAGGATGAGGATGAGGATGATGAGGAGGAAGAGGAAGAGGAAGAAGGGGATGATGACGAAGACGAGGACGAGGACGAAGAGGTGTTTGAAGGGTTCTCAGATTAGAAAGCGCGGGCAAAAATTATGACAAGTCAAGGGTTTATAAAGCATTCAAACATGCTATAGAAATTGTATTTTTACATTTGGTTGGGTTTCATTAGCCTCTGCATCAAGGCTGGGTATCTAAATATCTCATGTGCTTGTTCTCCGTGAATTGCGCCGTATCCATGACCGTGATAGTAATAATACAAGAAACTCTCTCTCTGTCCAAATAGGTCTTGCACCATCAATCTCAAGCTGGCGTCAAAGTCTCTGCAAATATATCTGATAATTCTGACCGCAAGATTTCCGTGATGCCTTGAGCTTCCTCGCTTCTCCCAGATTGCTTCAGATGATTGACCGTGTCGTGACCTAGAAACGCGATCCACGGTATTGTGCCCATGCCCGTGAACTTGGCAAGGTTCAGTTTCTCGGGGCCCAGTGCCTGCACCAGCTTGCGCAATCTCTTCTTGTCATTGAAGAATTGCAGAGCGGGAACGTGGTCGGGATGTGTTGGGTGATACAAGTGCAGATGCGCTGTTTCTACCGGGAATGGTCGCGGGAGCCGTTCGGCCGTGGCCATGTGTGCTTCGAACAGCTTTTCCGTTGGCATTGCCCTGCTGTATGCCTCTACCGTAGATAGCCAGGACACGGATCTCCACGGCTGAACGAGTAGTTTGGGGAGTGACGGATTATGCTCAAAGAGCCGCTCTGCCTCCAGGATTGCCTGAATGGCCGCATCGAGGTTTCCGTAGTGGGACTGGCTCTTGATGCGGACAATCTGCGATAACAAAGAAGACGCACGAGCAATGCGCTGTTCTTCGGTGATGCCTGCGGCCTCGTTCATGGTGCGTATGATCCATTCCCAGGCGACTCCCTCCAGCTTCTCGGCGACCAAAAAGGGAACCAGTGCTCGAACAAAGGCTGGCTTGTCCAGGAACTGAAGGTCGCCTTCCGCGCCGGATGATCGAAGCCACCGAACAACTCGGAGAGCCGTGTCCGAGGATGATGCGGCAGGGGAGTTTGAGTTTGCCTCCGCAACAGCCTCCATCTGGTGCCCCTTGGCCACCAAGCAGCCCGTGGCAGCCTTGAGCGTCATCATGCCCCTTGACACGGCATGGTCAAACACATCCATCGGGTCGCGGTCCGACACCCACATGGCTTTCGGCAAGTGGGCGGCATTCTGTTTGTTGCTGCTGTTGTCGTAGCTGAACAAGGGATTGGAGAGGATGGATTTCAGATGCAGAGTTGCAGCAGACCGGCGGCGAGTCTGAAGTTCGGCATCGCCGGTCTTGGCGGGCGCTGCGGCGCTGTCCGAGGACGAGCGGCCGTATTCGCGGTCTAGCTGGCTTCGAAAGGACGCCTTGAGGCCATCGAGCAGCTTCTGCGACTGCTGCTTGGAGATGGGCAGGGGTTCGTGATAGCCGGCGAAAAGCTTCCGGAGCGACTGCGCAGACTTGGTGGAGAACATGACGGGATTTTGATCGGGGCGATGATTCCTTTGGAAAATTCAAATCGACCAAGTAGATTCGTACAAGTAGTAAGTACTAAGGTAAGCACTGCCCAGAAGGCAGGCCGAGCAAGGGAGACAAGCTGTGCGGTGCAGCTGTAGGGAGGCTTGCACTTGTCTCGAATTCGAGGCGGTTTGAATGAACCAAGCGATTATCAAGAGGCAAGGCTGCGGTACATGTATGTACATTAGCCTCATTATGACATGCGGCCGAGTCATGTGATACATGGGCTGAGACTGGCCCCAATCGAGAGCTGCGGTGGAGCGTTCTGAGTTCGCCAACTCGCAGTCTAGGGGCTGCTGGGAGGTACTCGTACAGGTACAACGACTTGCCACGTCTTGATGCTGGGGCCGTGGCTCGGGGCAAAGAGATGCGCTGGCGAGTACCGGTACAGACACGGTGGCTCTTTGTCAGCCTGGGCATGCGTCGAGTCGAGTCCCAAGTTCCATTCAATGGCCGAAATGCACAAATGATTGGAAGCCGTGACGGCTAGTAGAGGCAGTACCTGTGCTCGTACACAGGATTAGGTACTGAAGACCCAGACCCTCTTCCAGTACATAGCACCAAACCTGTTAGTACAGGCAAGGGTATCTCCTAGCGCAGCTAACCGATCCCTTAGTAATACTGGCCCATGGCGAGGCTGGATGAAAAGGGAAAGACAAGGCGTGCGAGGCATATGGCTGTCTCTTGCGGCTGGGCCAATTGCAGAGCCTCAGTCCCATTGCCGGCAGGTCATGCAAACATTGTCTAGGTCTCACCTGTGCCCTGCCTCGCTATTCCAAGACACAATGGGCTCGCAACGGCCCAACTCGATCGAAGCTTGGGGGTGGAGGGCTGCCGAGCACAGTGCCGGCCGCACGGCCTGACAGGACTAGCCGCAAAGTTTAAGTGTGCGGGCGTCAGCTGCATCTTACGAGGCCTGTGGGAAGCAGCACTGTGCAGATTCACTCGGCACAAGGTGCCTGTGCCAGTCCGGGTGCCCTTGCGCACGATCTGCGATTTCCAGCTCCAAGTACACGGTGCCGTCAGACAGTGCAAGCCTTGCCCCCAGGCGATTGCAACTTGTCTCGTCCGTTCGAGTTGACGTCCATCAGCGTCCATCAATTCATGCGGTAGAGGCCCAAAAAACAGCCCAGTTGCCCATCGAATCCTCCGTAGCAAGCATTGATCAATCACGTCAGAAAAGTGCACCTGGGCATGCTGCTGCATCCCGCCAAGACGCTCGACTAAGCCGTGCACGCAGCCTCGTGCTGGCCGGTGGGCGGCGGGCGACGGATCAGGCAGCGGCCAGAGCCCGCTCCTAGCCCTATCCGAGCGCTGAACAAGCTCGCCCACCGCCCAACCTGCCCCTCCTTTGGGGGCTCCTTTGGGGGCTCCTTTGGGGGGGCGCCTTGGGCGGCTTTGGCGCTGGATCTGGCACTGTGTTGCACCGAAACAGGTACCTGCTGCTGGGCTTTCAACGCGGTCAAGGGGGGCGTCACCAGGCGCTCAAGCCAAAAAACCTTCGTGACCAGCCTTTCGTCTGCTTCCGGGCAAAACCTCGTGCCCTCCACCTTTTGACCTCCCTTTGCCACAACACCACGCACCCTCAACATCTACGGCTCTCTCCTGAGTACGCTCGGCTCTGTTCTCTTCGTTGTTTTTTTTTCTCCTTCTCTCCATCTTTTCTTCTCTCGTCTCTCTGCTCGTTGCACGCTCTGCAGAGGCCATCTGACGGGCCACTGCACAATTGCCACTTCCTTCCCATCTCCACATACCACACCTAATCAGCTTCCCATGTCTGAGGTCATCTCACGGCCATCTGCCTCACGCGGCAGAGGCTCCGGTCGAGGCGGCAGAGGGGGTTTCGCCGGTCGAGGCGGCCGCAGGGCCAATGGCGATAAGACGGATCACAAGACCGCCGACGACAACTTGGGCACCTTTGAGGATGAGGGGGAGTTTGCCGAGCTTCGAAAGCAGTATGGCGACAAGACCTCTGTGATCCGCGAAATGTTCCCCGACTGGTCTGAAGCCGACGTCCTCTATGCCCTCAAGGAGACAAACGGCGATGAGACTGAGGCCGTGACACGAATGGCTGATGGTACGTTTTTGGGAGACAAATTTTGCTGCTTGCTCCCCCCCCCCAAAGACGTTTTCCTTTTCCCTTTGCTGCCTGCAAAGCACAAGGCTCGCAAACAGCAGCTCAATCCCAGAGCAGCAGCCGATTTCACACGCTCGTAGCGGCTCAATTCCATGTTCAATTGCTAATGCCGATTTTTTTCTTCTTCCCTTTATAGGCACCATCTCCCAGTGGGGCGAAGTCTCCAAGACGAAGAAGACTGCTCGCACCAAGGCCAAGGACACATCCTCCGCACCCGTCAACACTGACTTGTCAGTCGGCGCTCGAACTGCTCGTGGTGGACGCAATGCTTCCGACGCAACTCGTGGCCGAGGCAGGGCTACCGACCGGGGTGGCCGTGGCGGACGTGCTCGATCGACTCATCCCACCAACGGATCTCGCACCAAGGAAAACCAGCAGCTGTCTGTGCCTACCGAAGAATCCCCCGCCGTACAAAGACGACACGGCCAACGGCTTCGAAGAGAAGCCCGTAGCTGTTGAAAAGGCCGTCCCCGCCGAGCCCGTGAAGCCCGTTGCTCCCCAAGTCAAGACCTGGGCTAGCATGCTCCGGCAGTCGACAGCTCCCAAGGTTGTGCCGGCACTTCCAAAGGAAATCCCTGCTCCCAAGCCCGCCGAACCCGTAGAACCCGAACCCGTCCCCGAAACCGCCCCTGTTGAACCTGAACCCGCCAAGCCCGAACCCGAAGCGGAACTCGAGGCCACTCCCGTTGTTGAGCAGGCCACTCCCGTTGTCGCCGTCGCCGTCGCCGAACCAGTTGCCGAGATACAGCCCTCTCAGGATGAGCTCACCGAGACCAATCTCGAACAGGTTGTTGATGTCTCTCAGCCACCCGCGACAGACACTGCCGCAAGCACTGCTGCTGACTCTTGGGACCCCCGACAGAGCCCCCCCAGCGCCAATGCCACTCCTCTTTCAGCCGCTCAGCAACAACACCAAGCTCAGAGAGCCGCCACCAGCGGTTATGCTGCTACTGCCTTGAAGGCTACCACTGAGAAGGTTGATCCCCGCACTCCCAGCTTCCAGCGACGAGTTCTCGACCAAGAAGAGGCTGTCCGCATGCCTGGCAACCGTGAAGTGGATCGCGCTGCCGTGCAGTTCGGTGCCTTCAACCTCGAAGATGACGAAGATATCGATGGCGAGCGTGAGGAGGCAGAGACTCGAGCTCAACCCCCAGCCGACTCGCCCGTTGCCGTTCCTAGAACCTCTCTTCCTCCGGCTTCTCAGCCCGTTGCTATACCGGAAACTTATGCTCCTAAACCCACGACTGCTCCTCCTCCTGGAATGACACCTATTGGTATGACAATTTCTCCCTCCTTGTGTTTTGACTTGAACTTGTTTTTTCTTCCCCCCTTGTCCTGGTTCCTTTATTTACACCTTGTATCCCTTGATTCTCATCATCCACGTGGCCGCTGCCGCTACCTCAGTTATGATTTCAATTGAGGTTCAAGGTAGTTGCGAGCTTTTACTAACAACCTTGTCTTTCAGCTGCTCAACAGCAAATCGCCAACGCTCAACAATTCGGTCGATTCGGTCAGGCCGGTCCTCAGGACATCTCGGCAGCTCAGCAGAAGCCGCTGGATCCTTTCAACCAGGGCGCCCCCGCATCTCAACCGCCATTCGATAACTTCGCGGCTCAAACTTCTCAACCCCCCGCGCAGCAGCCTGGTGCAGCCTTCACCTCGGCACCTAGCGACTACTCCGCCTACTACACCGCAAACCCTCAGGACCGAAACCCATACGCCTTTTACGGCCAGCACTTTGGCCAGCAGGGAGCACACGCTCAACCGGAGGGTGTTTCCTCGCAGCAGCGGCCCTTTGGAGGCTACAACGCCTCTCAAACCGATAACCTAAGCCAGTACCCGCAGAGCGCTACTGGCCACAACCAGCCAAGATTCGGCGGCAGCAACGAGAACCAGAACAGCGGCCACTCCACCCCCAACCCCGTCACTCAGGCTCAGCAGCAGCAGCCACAGCAACAGGGAGGCCCTGGCTCTCAGCCTCAGGCTCACGGGCAATACCCCGGATACAGCCACCCATACTACAGCAACCCCTACTACCACCAATATTACTCTGGATACGGCCAAGGAGGATTCGGTCCGTATGGCAAGGGTGCCATTTATGGACAGCCTTATGCCAATGCTCCGTATGACCACACCTCTTCCCCCGGAACATTTCGGCCCCTACGTCCCCTCCACAGAGAGAGCCCTCTTGGCTCCGGCCTTGGCGATTACGGCCGCGCCGGCTCTGCCCAGGCAGCCAGCCAGCCTGGCCTGGGAGGAAGCAGCTTCGGCAGCACCCACGACAGCTTCTCTCGAGGCGCCTCATCTTTCCAGTCCCAAGGACAGTCATTCAGCAGCCAGACACAGCCAAGCACCGGATCGTCGGCCGATGAGCTGAAGCCGTTTGGCGAGGCCAAGACCTCCTCTGGCCCCTCGCCCTCTCTTCCTCGGCCCGGCTCTGCCACGAACACGGCCCCCGGTGGACAAAGCGGCAGCCTCCCGCCTCCCCAGACGTCCCAGATGGGCGGTGCCTATGGTGGCTACCCGAGCCACCTGCAAGGCCACGGCCTCCATGGTAGCGGCGCATACGGCATGGGCGCCGGTGCCGGTGGCAACCAGCATAGCACCCCCTATGGCTCTTACGGCCAGGGCGGATTCGGCAGCGGAGGCTACTACAGCACCGGACAGCAGCAACAGCAGCAAGGCCAACAGCAGCAGCAACGCGGCGGCTGGGGCGGAAACTACCATTAGGGGGGTAGATGCCGTGAAGGGAAACGACGAGGGCGATATCGCCGCGAGCGGGATGGGATCGCGCTCGTCATGGATCCAAGATTCGCGAAGGGGACGTGATTTCCCCCCACCCCCATCATTTTTTCTTATTTTTTTTACTCTTTTTTTTTTTAACTTACCCTTGTTCTTTATTACAAATGGACTTGTGTGTATGTGCGCGTGCCACTACACTAAACGCCTTATGAGAGGTTGATTTCGAGGTACGGACGGAAGAGGGAACAGGGCAGCACCTACATGTGTGCCCCCCATGCAACAAGGATCGGGAATGGAGGCGGAGAGAAAGAAAGGAAGTCTTGCTCAAGTCTCTTACTCGTTGATGCAAACGTGTACGATTGTTTCTTTTAATTTCATTTTTTCGAGAATCACCTAGAAGAAAGCAGGGTGGGCGGCTTGGGCAAAATGGAAAGAAAGGGCTACGAGGATGGATGGGGAGCACGGATTTGTTTGATTGTCGTTCCCGCTCATTTGTTCCCCCTTGGGGACTCTCGAGGGCAACCGAAAAAAATTGACTGGTTTTGTTGTGATTTGACGCATGGGTCTCATTCACTTTTTTTGGGAGGGCCTTTTTTTTTTCTTTCCCGCCTGGGTATATTCAGTCGGCGGTGGTTTTACGGATAGGGCAGGTCATTGAAGAAGCAAATCACCATGGGGGGGAATTGAGATGCTTAAGTGGACACGGCGAATAGGCAGTCAACAAAAAAATGCAAACGTTTGATGAGTGCACGAACAAGACTGGGTTTATGATGCGGTCCAATGGCACCCAGCCATGTGATTTTTGTTCTTGTTTTTGTCTTCATTTTGCCTTAACACCGCTGTCATGTGCAGGCTGCTGGACAATGATGTGTCGGTAGAATGAGCGACAATCCGCGATTTCGTATGGAGACGGGCAGCAGAGTACGGCCGAGGTGGATGGGTTGATGCAGTGCCAGTTGGTTGCGCGCGTAGTGAAGGCCCGATGACTCTTGGGGGATCAAGACAAAATAAGAACAAGCTCGAAAACTGAGTTGCAGTGCTAGCTGCTAGCTCCGTCTTTGGGAGAGCCGACGGATAGATGTAATGTATGTTGCTTTTGGTTGTCTAAGTCATTGAAGCTGATGAATGAAACCATCTACTAAGACGCCGGCGGTGTCGTCACAAATCTGATCGAGGCAACCTTGAAAGCTTCACCAAAATGCGCCCCCTTGGATTATTACCAACTTGGGAATAATACCAATCTAGTGAGATGAGAGATTGATTCATCTGCCGATTTCAGCAGCCAAACTTACGAGGTGTAAGAGCGAGGAGGGGTGGCAACAAGGTCACCCTTGTATCATTTTCTTTATCCTACCAGCATGAAAAGTCGGGGAGGCTGGAACCCGTGTGTATCTGTATAATGTCCTATCTGCCGTCAATTGTTTTTCCCCAAGGGTCTTGGATGGCCGGGAGCCGGGGGTGTGCCTTGCGGGCCTTGGGCTTGGCTTGTGGAGAGAAGGTGATGGATGGGCTTTTACTGAGCTGTCCTTGTAAAGCAATACAGCACATCGCAGCGGTCCGAGATTGTGGGATCTTACTGGGATTTTTATTCACGGATGCAGATGGGTTGTAGTGACAAGGTTCTCTTTTTTCCATCTTGGTCCTGGGGGGAGTTGATGTCATATGATGTAGGAGTGATATATGACGGTGTCCTTTCTCCTTTTTTTTGTTGTTCCTCGTTTGACTTTTGGATCGGTGTTTGCATTTTTTGGTTTGGTGCAGCACGCAATACGCTTGGGATACTTCGTATGGGGGTCGGCCGTTTGCACTTGATCCCGCCGAGAGTTTTCTTTTCTTCTTCTTCTCTCCCCTGTGTATGCTGACGGATTTGTCACGAAGTGGAAAGAAAAAGAAGATGAGCTGGATTGTCTTTTTGAATTGAGATTCAATCTTGTATCTGTTCAATTGACAGCCGTCCCGGGGGTAACACCAATTCATGCTACCCAAAGCGGCGCCGGATCTTGTACATCTTTTTTTAGGGGGAGCTCCGGTTCCGCTCCGCTCCCGCGCCGACGGCAGGAACGACGCAGGTCTCGGTGACACATGGCGGCTCTTGCCAAAGAATTGGGGATGGAGGCGGGGGTGGAAAAAGAAAAAGACGACGAAGTGAAAAGTTCGTCTTCCATTACCATTCGTTCGAGAATTGGTGATGGCGATGATGGGGAGATTGAGGACGACAAACAGGCTGATCATCACGTCTTGACGCTATCGCGGGCACGATGCATTGCGCTGGTGGCCACCGTCACGGGCGCTGCGTTTCTCAATGTAAGTGCCATGGATGAAGCCTGCGTTGATGCTATATTCACACTACACTATGCATCAATGACTGATCATTTTATGATAGACCCTCTCCCTCCAGAGCGTCGTCATCATCCTCCCCACCATCGGTCGCCATCTGTCCATCCCCGAGAGCCGACAGCAATGGATCGTCTCCTCCTACTCGCTCGCCTTTGGCTGCTTCTTGTTGTTCTGGGGCCGCGTCGCCGACTTGTACGGCAAGCGCCTCATCTTCGTGCTGGGCTCCATCTGGGTGACGGCCATCATGGCGGCGAATCCGTTTGTGCCCAATGAGATTGGCTTCAACTTGTTCAGGGGGCTTCACGGTTTGGTAAGGGTTTCCTCCATTTCTTCTTGTGCTTTTACTTTGATCACAGCTAATCATCTGGTGCAACGCAAGGGGGCTGCTGCGAATGTGCCCACTGCGATTGGCATCTTGGGTGTCACGTTTCCCCCCGGCAAGGCAAAAAACTATGCCTTTGTTGCATACGGTATGACTACTTGTCGCTACTTGTTTGAAGCGTGCTTGTATGAGCTGTACTGACCTTCTTCATCCATCTCTCAGGTGCCGGTGCCCCCCTCGGAAGCGTCTTTGGAAACATCTTGTCCGGCTTCATCGCCCAGTACTCCGACTGGAAATGGGTCTTTGGGGCTCTCGCCATCATGGGTGCCGTCGTTTCCATCTGCGGCATCCTTTTCATACCTGCTCCTCCACCGTCAGCATCCAATACGAACAGAAAAGGCCCGGCTTCAATTGACTGGATCGGTGCTACCCTCGTTACCGTTGGTCTCCTTGCTCTCATGTTTGCTCTCACCGAGGGCAACGTTGTGGGGTGGAATACTCCCTGGGTCCCCATCCTCATCGTCGTTTCCATACTCATCATTGCTGCCTTTGCCGTCTGGCAATGGTACTTGGAACGCAGGTTAACGACTGCTGTTCAAGCCGAATCGGATGCCAGTGTCATCGAACAAGGAGATGCCGTCTCGTCACCATCAAAGTCCCGCCGCCCTTTGCCGCCCGCTTCGTCCCTCACTCCGCCGCTCATCAAAGTCTCCATATTCCGCAACCTCCAATTCAGCGCTGTAATGGTCATCATGTGTGTCTTTTACGCTTCCTTCAACAACTATCTCATCTACGCCACTTACTACTTTCAAGAATTCCAGGGTCTCTCCCCCCTACAGACCATGCTGCGGTTCATTCCAACAGGCGTGGGCGGTGCCACCGTCTCCATCGTCGTCTCTCAGATCCTCGACCGTGTTCCCACCGTCTTCATCCTCATAACCGGTAATCTCTCCGTTTCAATCGCATGTCTCTTGTATGCCGTGCCTATTCCTCCAACGACTTCGTACTTTGCTTGGGGCCTTCCTGCCATGATCCTCTCCGTCGTTGGTGCAGATACTACGTGGCCATGCCTCACTCTCTTCACCTCACGTGCTCTCCCGAGAGAGGATCAAGCCATCGGTGGTGCGCTCATCAACGCCGTTGGACAATTCGGTCGATCCATCGGCCTCGCTCTCAGCACGGCCACTCAAACCGCCGTCATGGCCAACGCCCGTGGCGTCCCTGTCAAGGATGTCGGAAGCATAAAGGCGTGGGAACCGGAATCTCTCAAGGGCCTACGTGCGGCTTCATGGATGAATTTCGCCTTGGGAATTGCGTCCCTGATCGTCGTCTTGATGGCATTTCCGACGCTGGAGATTGTGGGCAAGGCGGAGCCTACGCCGACCAAGAAGAGCGAAGGGGTTATGCGTAGCACAGGGAGCGAAAAGCGAGAAGAAGCTGGCGACTCTAAACGTAACAGAGCATGAGTTCCCTTTTCATTTCAGATTCTCTTATTTTCTGCGTAACCATTTTTCACATTTTGCACATTAGAACGATAACTTGGAGCATCACGATGAGACATGAGCCATTTCCTCATTGGGAGTAAACGGATGCATTTACGATTAGAATGATTTTGTATATATGAAAAGAAATAAGAAATTCTTTACTATGCGTCTATGCAGTAGTATCTATTATGATGCCTTATTTGCTGGTATCGCCCCCCTTGCTTTCCAACTCTACTCCTCTGGGTATCATGCTATATCATTAAGGAGCGTAAAAAAAAATCAATGGAGAATGAGCGACCAGGACAAATGAAATCCCCCCCCCCCCAAACCCCAATGAAATTGCTCAAAGCCGGTGAAAAAAACAACAACGCCCAAATCACTGCAAAGAAATCTTCCATCTCGGTATACTCCCCCCTTCACTGCCTCCTGGAGATGTCAATCTCGATTTGGTCGAAAATGTCGTCTTCCTCGTCCTCCTCCCCGTCAAGATCTAGCTCGTCGTGATCCCTCGCCATCTTGGCCAGCTTCTTCTTGACGACGGGATCCTGCTCCATCTCCTGCCACAGCTCGAGATCCCACTCCTCGACGTTGTCGCCGAGCCGCTTCTTCTGCCAGGGAGGCCAGTGCCACAGGCCGGCGACGAGCATGGCGCGCCTGGCTGCCTTGAAGAGCAGCTCAATCATGCCCATGAAGGCGAGGACGACAAAGACGGTGGACCACCACACGGCGTCGGCGCCCCAGAGCTTGGTGAAGGTGTGCCGGATGTCGTAGACGCCGGAGGGCGTGGCGCCGTAGACGCCGTCGAGGAAGGCCAGCCATGCGAACCAGCCGGCTGTGGTGACGAAGAAGCAGGCCATGACCACGGCGGACTTGTAGTGGGTTTCAAAGATGCTGCTTGATCGTTAGCTCTGGTTCTTGTTTTGGTGATATATGATGTATACGCAGGCAGAGAAGAAAAAAAGACAACACTTACAATAGCTTCCAGTTGATCCACAAGACACCGACCGTAAACACGAGGGATCCAATGGCATACAGGTTTTCATCTTTGGGCGCGGGCGACACCCATCCGTAGCCAGCCCAGATGCCGTTCCAAGTAATCACGCCTTCAATGGCAGCAAGCACCATCCATCGCATGTACTTCCAAAAGTTGAGCCCCATGTTGCGCTGGCCGTAGATGTAGAGCTCGGGTATAGCCAGTAGTGTTTCCGCGCAGAGGTCCTGTTCCCAAATGCCCATGCAAATCGTGCACAAGCTGGTAAACAGTGTATTGAAGACGGTCAAACTGGCCGACTGGTAGAGCGAAGTGCCGGTGTAGCCATTGTATCGCTGGTACTGCGCCGCAGGGAGGTAAAAGAACATTTCTTTCCAAAACGTGCAAATGATAAACTTGGCAGTGCGGATATAGTTCCATCTCCCATGGACGAGAAGCAGCCGCTGCAAGAAGCGAAACTGTGCAATGGCGTAGTCTGCCACTCGGGCGGCCTGAAGTCCCTCTTTTCCTGAAATACCAATACCGACGTGACTGGCCTGAATCATGGCGAGGTCGTTGGCACCGTCTCCAATTGCAAGCGTGAGACCTCGACGATTCTTGCCCCTGTACGCCTTGAGTTTACGCCGGACAGTTTGAACCAGGAGTGCCTTTTGGGCCGGCGATGCGCGGCAGCAAATGACTGAATCTACCTTGAGCATGATGGTAAAGAACTGCACCGAAAGGGCTTCTGATTTTTCGACAACAGCCAGGGTTTGACCATCTATGACGACGACGCTGTGGATTGAGCCGGCGTGCAAATCTTCAGCCATGGCTGAGAGCTGTGTCTCGAGCGATCCCTTTGTGACGTCCAGGATGTACAGGTCGGAACCGGGGCGGCAGATACGGGCGGAATGAGCAATGTTGATGGCTGTTTCTCGCTTGTCTCCCGTCAACATCCAGATCTTGATGTTGGCCCGTCTCAGCCTGTCGATAGTTTCTGGCACACCCTTCTGCAGCTTGTCCTCGATCGCGCTGCCACCAACGAGCTCAAACGCTTGTTCAATCATCTCACCGGCGGCTTCAATTTTCTCCTGTCGATTGACAAGACTGGTTGTGGCATCGTCGTAAAGCTTCTTCCAGGACCTGTACTCTTGCTCCGAAACGAACTTTTGGGCAAAGAGAAGAGTTCGGAGACCCTCCGTTGCGAAATCATCCAGATGCTTGAAACACTTTGTAAACACCTCAGAATTCATCAAAAATCCCAGAGTCTTCCAAAAAGGCGAGGCGGGGATCCAGCGGCGGCGGTGCGTGAGGTGACATGGGGCTGAGAATATGCCGATTTGCAATATCAAATGAAGCTCCGCGTGAATTCACATGGAAGGATGGGCGTGGTCGTTCCTCGGACCGACGAGTCAGCTTGTTGAGTTCAAAAGACTTGCTTCGGTTCATCGACGGCCGGTGTACACTTCGCTCCCTGGTAATGGTAGGGTTACGGCGAACACTAAAACTAGGCCGTCCACCGAAACTGTTTCGGGGCTCGAGCTGCTCGCTGCGGCGGAATCTTTCATGCTCAAGGTCGGCGCTCTGGCGAACCTCGGTTGCTTTTTGCATGGCAAGCGAAGACAGTCTCAGGCGAGGCAAGATGGCCGAGTCGGCGCCCTTGCAGATTACTGAGATGCGACCATCGGGATACCGGACGACAATGGACATTCTCTTGCGGGCACTGCTAAATTCGATAATGTCCAGGATATCATACTTTAAACGCTCAACACTCCCATCGGCCTGGGTCACTTGAACCGTGATTTGTTTCGAGTTTCGGGAAACAACCGAATATCCCATTTCTTGAGCGGCCCTTACCAAGGCGAGTTCATCCGGAGAGGCGGCCTGAAAGTCCATTTTACCGTCCTTATTTTCTGGCAAGCATGAGTGGCACAGCGCCATGGCAAGCAGATACTCCTTTGTCTTCCTGGTAAAAGCGGAATGCGGCCGCGATTTCATGTACTCAAGCAAGTCCGAGGTGTTGACGTCGGGCTGAACATGGTCTGGCCGGCCCGTTGATCGCCATTGAGATGAAGATCGCCTTCCTCCCATTGACGGCCTTGGAGACATTGGTGTGTCCATCGCCTCAGGGCCGTCCTCGTGGATTACAACAGAGAGGCGATCCCTCCGATACACCGAAGGAGAACGGCTTGGGAATTCTACTTGCTTGACAATCGACGAAGCACTATCAGATCTATCCGCCGGTGGCTGAGGTTCCAAATCCATCTCATGAAGCCAGACGGTACCGGCAACGCTGATTTTGCGAAACTTCATGACATTGTCCGTGAGCGTGCCCGTCTTGTCCGAAAAGATGTATCCGACCTGACCGAGGTTCTCGAGGATAGTGTTTGTGTTGCATCGTGCTGGCGTATCCGACTCCTCGTCGTACATGTCGATATCCGAGTTCAAAAGAAGCAACTGTCCAATCTTGACGATTTCCAGACTCACATATAACGATAGAGGAATAACATTGTTGAACATGATGATGAAGGCAATGATAATCTCGTGGAAGGGAACGCTAGCATCGTTCAAGTACCAGGAATGTCGCTCGGTGCTCTTTTGCCAGCGGATGTAGCCCATTGACACTCCGACAGAAAGGATGACGACGTAGAAGGCGAGTGTGATGACGATTCGGTTCACCACCCTCTCCAGAGCCGGCTTCTTGGCCTTTGGGTGCCTGTTGGAGTTCATGCGTAGCTTACACTCCTCTCCGGTGTTGAGAACGATTCCAATGGCACATGTTGTGTTACGAAGTACGCTGCCACGATACACTATCTCGTTGAGCGTCAAAGGCATCGCTTTTTCGTTGACTGTAACTTTTCCATTAAAGTTGAACAAATCCGGATTGGGGTCCTCGGCAACAAACTCGGCAGCACACTTGGCAATGCCTTGAATGGTGTCACATCCCTCGAGCGCATGGCACACTTGCTTGCTCTTGAGGTTCGTCTCGCCATCAAGCGCCATCGTATCAACATAGGCCAAGTTGTTTTCACCGTCGCTGTAGAGAAGCGCAATATCGGCGGGTACAGGCTCGTCGCGCGAAAGTCGGATGACATCTCCAACTGTGATGTCAGCCCATCTCGTCGGCACCCATCGAACACCCTGAAACTCTTCGTCGGGAACAGGCAGAGGCTCGCTAGTCGTTGTCGTATGGAACGGGTTGTATCGATCCAGAAAGTGTGCTGGCCTAGACTTGCCAGTGTACTTGTCCTCCTTGCCGAGTATCGTCGCAAAGTTTGCGTTTTCAACCTTGTCCAGCCGGTGTCTTCGATAGTCGTCGTAGCCTTCCTTAAACATGGTCAAGCAAACGAAGAACAGGAGGGGAAGAATCGTCGTGTAGGAACCGGTCGTTGAGAGGCCAGGAATCTGCGGCCAGCTAATTAGCCATGGGAGCGGGAGAAGCAGGATAACAGACACATCATACCATTTGGGGAATTCCAACGCAGAGGAAATAAAAGTTGCCAACACGGGTAAACTGGAAGAAGAGCTGCTTGGGTATAAAATTCCACAGGGTATACCGAGAAGTGCGAATGCTGTTGGAGATGTACGCCTGCCCGCGCCGAGTATCGACCAAGGGCTCGTCATGGTCGAGTCGCAAGGGAATCTTCCTGCCATCCTTTGAGGCGGCCAGCTGGCCTCGCTGCAAAACGGCCTCGACGACGGCCTTTTGATAGACTGAGTTGGCGACATGGCGAACGCGCTGGACGACGGAGGTCTTGGTAGGCGGGATGGCAGCCTCGGCGCAGCTTCGAGGGTATTCGGCGACGCTGCTGGCCTCGTTGGACGGGGATTGTTTCAGCCCATCGGCCATGATGGCGCGATGTGATATTAGAGATCGTGGTCAATCCCCCAGAAACCTCCTTTCCCCCCCACGATAAATCGATAAGCGAGAGGAGGGTTTGCGACGCTAGAACCCGACTCAGTCGACACGAGCAACAGCCGATGTTCTCATGCCGAGCAAATGCCCGTTGCGGCTTTGGGGATCGGGTCACGCAACGGCGTGGTCTGAGCGACGGCTGAAAGAAGGTGGACGGACGTGAATAAAATTCAACAACAGCAAGGGCGTGCCGTGTGCGTCAAGTATAATGTTCTAACGAGGTGAACCCTGAACGGCACGCTGTAAATATCAAATTATTCCCTAAACGACTGACGACGGCACAAATGCAAATGGCAGAGCAAAAAGGCCAGAGTAGGAGGTGAACGAGTGAGGTGGATTGAATTTTTTTTTCCCGATACGGCCAGCGTCGTCGCAATACGAAGAATGACAACAATGAATGCACCACGACACCATCTCTTGGTGATGGGCTCGTCCTGGTGGCAAGGGCTAGCGGTCGGGCTGCTGTACTCGTACAAGGGCCGGGGCATGTCCCGTCCAGTTACAGGGGCCGCCCTTTGGACGCAAGCAGAGACGGCCAGCGGGTTACTGGACGATGCGCCGCTAGCACTGCTAGACCGGCAGCCACAGGTACTGGCATCCACTGTAAAGGCCCGTCTGGTGGCTGCAGTAAGTAGCGTCACAGGCCCTTCTGAAGGGATTGATGGATTTGCACCACGTGGGGCGCTGGGGGCTTTATTGGACGGTCCTTTTGTGACGGCGTCATCCATGCAAGTTGGGATTGCTGGGGGGCTTTGCAAGAATTGACTCGGGGGGAGACTATTTAGAGGCACAGACGGTGGTCTATTGTATAGTATGGACCTTCTAGGTAGTTTTCGTGCGTTGGTCCTGCAGCATAGTCGAGTGTTGTATCCATGCATCATGACCCAAACTACCTAATACATCATCGATTGGGGAGCCGAATAGACTCGACGACAAGGTTTGCACCATGGGCAAACTCCGTGCCGCCTCTTCTTTCGTATCGGCCCTCGGCCTCGCTGACGCGTAACCCTCTCCATTAGCCATGGCCATATGTAAGTTGTCCGAGTCTCCATACTAAGCCAACGTCAAACCATGTCTCGTCCCCACAAGTCTTGTGTGTGTGTCAGAAACAAACTGCCACGCAACATACCAGAGGAGATCCGGGAATAAACACATGGCGATGAAATAACGAGCATGACGGAGTATCTCTTCCAGTATATACTCCCTACGGAGTAATTGATCTGCACACTCTCAAGTACCTGGCGATCCAACGTGTCTACACTGTACAATCTCAATCCGCTGTCGTAGCAAAATGGTCAGTACTCCGTACACTGTCTCGGCTTCACCGTGTGATTTAGATTTTTGTCTGAGCATGCCATGATATGTTCTGCTGTATAATTAATTGAACTAACAAAAGACATTGAATTAGAACAGGTAGGCTCGCGCTTCCAGAAAAAAATACTTCCGTGACGTCACCCGTTGGACAGTATCAAAACGGAATGGCGAGGCATTGGCCGGCATGCCGCTTTCGGCGTTCAAGGTTCTCTTCCGCCTACGATGCACGCACGCAGCCGACGGAGAGACATGCACAAGACGTCAATGTATATAAACCTTGATCCGCATATTGTTCCAATCCTAGTGGATACTATTATGATCTATACAACCTAGGATACCTGTTGCGATAACGAAAAGAAGCCCACTGCCGGATCGATCAAGACGAAACAATCTGCCCATTCCGAAATTCAAACCCACTCTTGTTCCCTTACTACCATCTAGTAAGAGACATGATTCGTTTGCTCTTCTCAAAATCTTCAAGTAAAGCACCAGACAGCGCAAAAGGCAGATAACCAATGCAGCCCCGAGGCGGTTTTTCTCGCCCAAGCAACAGTATCAAAAATCCCATTGTACAACAGCCGTAAAAATGCAATGCAAAAAAACAGACTGATCGGCGGTGTGTCCCAAAGCATATATGAGATTGTTTGCCCCAAGACGCAATGACTCTGCTCTCACACTTGGACTTGCGGGATGTTCTCCATCTTGCCACCCTCCTCGAGCCATTCCTTCTTTATTAAAGTATCGCGGTATGCGAAGAGGAACTTGTAAGCCGTCTTGACCGTTCCGTCACTAACGCCAGTTTGCTTAGCAATTGGGGCCGAGGGGCGTGGCTCTCCCATAAGGTGGCAGGCCATGTAGATGCATGCCGCAGCAACGGATAGCGGTGATCGCCCGGCCAGAGCAGAGATGTCGGTAGCCTGCTCTGCGAGATCGCGGGAGATTTTGGATATCTTTTGCTGGTTCTTGAAACCCAACTGAGACACATAACGGCCACAGAGATCTTCGGCGCCAACAGACGTGTTTTCGTAGTTGGTGACGGTGTTCAATCCGGTAGCGCCCTCGCCTTCCGTGTCTTGGATCTTTTGCAGGAAATTCTGCAATTGCTTAAAGACTCTGCCCACCTCCTTCTTGCTAACGCTGGTAAGGTTGAAGATTTCTCTAAATGTTCGAGGCACATTGTTTTGTCGACAAGCGATGAAGATACACCCGGCAATGACAGCTTCCTGAGGCTTGCCCTTCATGAATTTGTGCTTGTCAACGAGCTTGAAGATGTGCTTGGCGGCATTGGAGACATTTGCTCCCATATTGATGGTCTCGCAAAGCGCAACAATCTCCTTGTATGCCTGCATCAAACCCTTCTGAGCCTTGTCGGCGTTGGCGTTGTTTTGGGTGCGAGACAAGGCCTTGTGAGCCTTGGATTCGGAAAAGGCGACGGTCGTGGCCAGGTGCTGACCCTCGACGAATTCATCCTGAGGTCCGCCGACACGGCTCGGGTCATCACCTCCCTGGTCGTCATTGGCAAACGTACGCCACTCGGATCGAGTATCGATGATGCGAGTGCCAACGACAACACCGCAGCTCTGACAGACCATGTCTCCGCTCGAAAACTCCTCAATCAGGTTCGGGGGGTATTCTTTGCAGTCGGGGCAGCAAAGCACATTGTTCAGGTCTTCTTGGAACCCGGCTGCATTGGCAGCGCCAGCTCCATTTGCATTTGCGCTCGGCAGCGGCGGCGGAAACATTTTGGACTTGTAGACCCTCGGCTGGTAGATGTTGCTGATCTCGTCAAAGACTTTTCGTGCTCTCTTCGATTCCCTTCTTCGGCGCCGCAGCTGCTGCCTCTTCTTCTCTACTGTGATTCTTACGGGGGAGTTTGTTTTGAAAGAGGATCCTCTAATCCAGAGCTGATCGTTGAGGACCTGGACAAAGAGCGGTGAATGCAGTTTGACGGTCGCGAGCTCGTTGGCTTGAGAGGGAAGAGAAAGAATTTGACTGTAGCCTCCGACGTGACAGTAGAAACGTTTGTCGTCGGTGGCCAGACAGGATGTATCCTTCTCTTCGTCCTGAATTGGAGATTTTTTCTTCTTATTTTTATTATTTTTTTCTTCGTTCGAGGCGCTAAACGCGGCGAACACCGTCCCTTTGCTAAAGAGCTGCTGACGGCGAGGAAGCAACAAACAGCGCGACGATTTTTTTTCTTCTTCTTTTCTCTTTTTAACTATGTAAAGGGGACCTTTTCTTCGGTCCCAAAAAAAAAACACCCTATAGCGCTCGTGCCGTCGGGTGATGGAGCGAAAAAGGACGTGAAACTTGATTGCGTAAACAAATTGGACTCTGCCGGCCGACTTTTCGGAACCAGTGAAGGCGTCTGAGGTTGTATCGACAGAAAAAACTCAGAGCATCGATTAGTCGGCAGAAGAAGCGAGTAGATTTGCTCCTATCAACGGGCTTTGACGGGCAGTGAGCGTGGTGAGGGAGCGTGGTCCAGCTTCTGGCGGCGAGAGAGTGGGAAAAAAGACGTTGTTTGGGAGAAGGATTTGAATGAGCGACTGGGTGACGAAGGCGTTGTATTGTAGGTCAGGCTGGAGCAAACTTTGGGCCTGGTTGATCAGGTAGCCAGGGAACCTTCTGGAGGGTGACTCAGCAGGGATTGTTATATAACACCGTGTAAGGTTGAGAAATTGTGTAATTCATACGGAGTGACTCTGCCTTGTCATATAGACGGGAAAATATTATTCCATGCGTGGGGGGAACTGCCGGACCCCCCCAATGACCGCATAGAGCAGTATTTGGGGCAATTGGCTGAGCCCGCAGTAGAGCTACCAGCCAAGGCCTTGCTTGATATAGCGAGAGCTTCTTGAACATTGCTCTTCCATATTGCCTCAGCAAAACGACAAAGATGGCTCCCAAAACGCTCATTGCGCCGTCAATCTTGTCGGCTGACTTTGCACAGCTCGGTGCAGAATGCGCCCGCACCATAGAGCAGGGTGCCGATTGGCTGCACGTTGATATCATGTTAGTTGTGATGCAGATACCCGATGTCGAATCACAGCACCATTGTCTGTGTTTCGCAAAGTTCCAGGCTGACAGCAAGTACACAGGGACGGCCATTTCGTACCAAACATTACATTCGGAGCCCCTGTTGTGGCAAAGGTCCGGCCGCACGTCGAGAAGCCGGCCCAACCCGCCGGTCGAGGGACATTCGACTGCCACATGATGATTGCTGAGGTACATCAGATCCCGGTTCCGCATTGACTTTTGCACAAACTACTCTCCCTGGAAAGAATGGGAGTTTCTTTCCCTTGGAAGCTGACATTATACGTCAAACCCACAGCCTAAGAAATGGGTCAAGGAGTTTAAAAACGCCGGCTGCGACCTGTACTGCTTCCACTACGAAGCTGCCTTTTCCTCTGCCGCAGAGTCCCCCGAACAAACGACCGATGACAAGACCAACCCCAAGGAGCTGATCCGATATATCCACGACAACGGACTGCTTGCAGGCATTGCCATTAAGCCTGACACATCCGTCGACGTGCTTTGGGACATTCTCGAGACCTCGGATCCCAAGGAAAGACCCGATGTAAGCTCTATAGCTCACAGCTCTCAAACAAAGCCTGCTGTAGGCTGAAACGTGGCAACTGAAAGCTAACGTGTGTGGAAACGAAGATGGTTCTAGTCATGACGGTCTACCCCGGCTTTGGAGGACAGAAGTTCATGGCCTCGGAGCTGCCCAAGGTGCAGGAGCTGCGAAAGCGATACCCCGAGCTGAACATTGAGGTGGACGGAGGACTCGGCCCCAGCACCATTGACCAGGCCGCCGACGCGGGAGCCAATGTCATTGTTGCAGGCAGCGCCGTCTTTGGAGCCAAGGACCCGGCCGAGGTCATTTCGCTGCTGCGGAGGTCCGTCGACACCAAGGGAGGCAAGCTGTAAGTAAGCGGGGGAGAGGGTTGGATATAGAAGGTCAAATAGCTGCACGAAATAGAAATAGCGATTGCTTCCCCGTGTTGTAAGCCGTCGCCAACATCTCAGTCGTGCGTATCTCGGCTATTTTGAACAATGTCTCGCATTCTATAATCTATATGGATACCTTACGGAGTATAATAGGTAGAACTGCCTACGTCAAGAAGTACCTAGCATCTTGTGTGGATCCGAAATCGGCTACTGGCCAGCCACACTGGACATGCGCAGTGTCTGGTGCTGAGTCATAGGTAGCAAAATGGCAACCTTCTTCCGTTGAGTCTCTCTGGCCATGACACAGATGCGGAATGGCGTGGGTTGGTTTGACATTTACTATCCCATGTGTCAACGGACATGAAGAATTGGCTCTGCATCTCTTCATTCCTTTCATTCCATTTCACTTGAGCACTGTCCAATCCCCTGCGCTTAGACTCATCTCGTTTTCGTCTTAATCAATCCCCAAACCCACCGTCAATCAACATCCTTTTCCTTCACAATGGCCTCGGGCGCAGGCACAGGCCAGGAAGGCCTTCCACCAGTCAACCTCAAGCCCTTGTTGACCAAGCTCTGGCCAAACGACAATGAGGTGACGCCCGACGAGATCGCAGAGGCAATCTCCCATTTCTTCACAAACCAGGTGACCGAGGCTCAGACGGCGTCTCTCCTCATGGCGCTTCACTTCACCAAGCTCGACTTCAAGGCCGATGTCTTGGAGCGCTGCGCCCATGTCATGCGAAAGGCCGCAGCACCGATTCCGGTCCAGGAGCTCCAGGGCGTCATACAGGCGCGGGGAAGAAAAGAGGGCACGTATCAAGGCGGCCTGGTAAGATTTTACAATTCCGATTAAATATTAGTAGTTGGGAGACATGAGTCCTATATACTTTGGAAGAAAAAAAGTAATGTTCTAACTATTTTCAAACGCAGTGCGATATTGTCGGCACTGGAGGTGACTCTCACGACACCTTCAATGTCAGCACAACTTCATCCATTCTCGCCTCGTCGCTGCTCCTGGTTTCCAAGCACGGCAACAAGGCCAGCACGTCAAAATCGGGCAGTGCTGACATGGTCAACTGCATGAAGCCGCGGCCGCCCATTATCAGCGCTGTCAAGCCCGACACCCTGGTCAAGGTCTACTCCAACACAAACTACAGCTTCCTCTTTGCGCCAGTCTTCCACACCGGCATGCGCTATGTGGCGCCTATCCGAAAGCAGCTCCCCTGGAGGACAATTTTCAACAACCTGGGTCCATTGGCCAATCCAGTCGAAGACGTGCTGGAGGCTCGGGTCATTGGTGTCGGAAGACGGGATCTTGGTCCGGCCTTTGCCGAAGCCTTGAGGGTTGCCGGGTGCAAAAAGGCGCTGATTGTCTGCGGAGAAGAGGAGTTGGACGAAATCAGCTGTGCAGGCAATTCGCTCTGCTGGATGTTGAAAGAGAAATCCCCTGGAGGCGAGTCCGAAGTCGAACATTTCAAAGTCCACCCCAATGACTTTGGTGTCACCCCCCACGCGCTAAAAGACGTGTCTTCCGGAAAGGAGCCAGAGGAGAATGCCGAGATTCTGGCTCGCATCTTGCAAAACCAACTGCCCCTGGATGATCCGGTGGTCGAATTCGTGTTAATCAATACTGCGGCCCTTCTTGTGGCGTCTGGCATCTGTGAGGCGGATACCAGCGACATGGGCCATGGCGATGATGGCAACGTCATTAAAGAACGAGGCCCTGGCGGCCAACGTTGGAAGGAAGGTGTACGAAGAGCCAAGTGGGCCATTACAAGTGGTGAGGCCTGGAGACAGTGGCAAGCATTTGTCGAGGTTACCAACGAGATTGGTAACTGAGTGCTCTGGAGGGCAGGGCGATAAAAGCCTTCTTTTTATTTTCCCGTAGAATCTCATTGGCTTGGGAAGAAGTGTAAAACCAAGAGAAAATATCCGTTATGTCCTATGACTCGATGGCGATCGTTTTAAGAGGCCGTCCACGAATGTTGTAGTTGATGGGGAGAGCGCGTGTCTCGTTCTCGTTTAACATCGTACTTTGTTGGCAGCGATCTTGTAGATGTGACAGAAACAACTGAATGGGGCCGACTCAGGGGCGGTTCTGAGCGCCGGTCGAGCTCAGACGTGGTAAGGCCGAGGTGGGCTTGAGTTGGCGGACCATTGGCCAGACGATATTCTCCGTGGGAGCCATTGGAGCCGGTAGAATCCTTTCGCTCAGGTGCTACGGCTGGATGAAAGTCGAGCGAGAGGGATTGGTTCTCGTGCAGCCTCGCTTCCCACTCCTTCCAGTCAGCCCTGAGGCCGATGAGCGATTCTTCATCTCGCGATTCCTCATCACGCGACGGAGGAGGATGCGGTTCCTGAGTTTCCGTGGTGGTCTCTGCAACAGCTTCTGCAGGGGTTTCTGTAATGGTTTCGGCAGCGGCCTCCGTGATGGCTTCTTCCAGCGGGTTAGACACCGGACGGTATAAGAAATGAGAGGCGGTGCGATCCAGCGGGTGAGGCGCGGTATACACGGAGCTTGAGTCCATGTTCAACGTCATCATGGAGCTTCGCGTCGCCAGCGATTTCCGAATCATGGCCTGCCTCTGGGCGTCGTCCACCTCGGAAACGGTCGACATGATGCTTTTCCTGTACGACTCCCTATTGTTCGCGGTGGCAACCGGGGCCCTCTTCCTCAGCTGGCTGTACTTTTGACCTTTGCGATGCCTCATCACCAGAAACACAATGACTCCCACCGTGCAAGTCACGCCGACGACGACGCCGACGATGATGTATATCATGGTTGTTTTTGGCAGCTGGCGCCGCGATAGCATCGTAGGCTTGTCCATGGCGGCGGCGGCCATCTGTAAGACCCGGACCAAGCTGAGACGCTGCGTACCTGGATGAAGGACAGAGCACACGAGGAGGCGAAATTCCCACAGAGGTCCGGAGCGCCGTATATATGAGTTGCGCTCGCGCCAACCGAGAGTTTATCAAAAAACGGGTCGAATTCGTATCGTGGTGGTACACAGTAGCGCATTTCGCAAACGAGCCACATTCAATTACAGACCCCGTAACGCCATGGTGGTAACGCAAGTCATTCCAGCCTGCCGGGCGGTTCGATCGACGGATCGCCTCGCTGCACAGCCCTCGAGCAACGGGTTGATTATGGATGGCAAAGAGTTGAGACTGTCTGGCGGGCGAGGCTGGCGGGAAAAGCCTCCAGTTTTGAAGTAACCGAACGGGCAAGCATCTGCGAGCATCTGCGTCACTGACGGTGAGCTAAACCGCTTTGTGCACTGGGTGATATTGGCATAGCAACAGCGCGCGCGACGAGTCAATATTAATAGAAACAGGGACACCAGGGGAAAAAAAAGGACGCCAGGCCACTACGGGGGCGGATGCGACGTTTGACGGGCTTTTGCGCATCTTGATCATCCCACAGGCCGAGTGGAGACGCCCTGAGTTGCTGAGCAGCAGCGGCCGGCCCCCTGTTGGGCTTTTCTTTAGGGCTCTGTATTCCGTATGGGCTGCTCTGTGCTGCTGGTGCTGCTGGTGCTGCTGCTGCTCCCCAAGAACTGCCCAAGAACTGCTACGACGATATCAGTAAGCACTGCGGCCGGATGGTGGTTGCGAGAAGCCTGTTTGGGAATCGCCTCGACTACAAGAGCGAATGGCCGGCGAGGATGCGAGGCGTCCGTGTCACCAGAAGCGTCGAGCTTACATAGCCTCGGGCCAGGCCAAGCGTCACATCAGCAACGGCGGATGCAACACACTGTGTGGCCGTGCTGGCAGATTTGGAATGCCCCGGGCTAAAAGGCTCGCATATCGCTGTGTTGGCTGACAGATGATGGTCATTTGGGGTCGAGATGTCGTCGACAATGCAACGACAAGTGTAAAGAAGGAAGACGCCAGGAGGGCATTGACGGCGGTATGGAAATGGAATCAATAAAGATCAGGCTTTGTTTACTTGGTCCAGCGGCAATATGACATTGCACAAAGTACCTCGTATCACCAGGACGGGCTCCGTCAAGGTCAATATTTCCTCTCTCGGCCATTGCGTTATCAACGCGAGTATTTGCTAGCCCACAAGCAGTTACAAGCAAATCACTACAAGTGTGAATGTCGAATCTTTAGCGGATAAAATTCTGTCAATATCCTCCCGTCTTATTGATCTTCACGCGGTTATACCTAGACGGCAGCTACTGGAATAGCTCTTAGGTCAGCCGTCAACTTGGCATGGAAAGAAACAGGGTGTTGTCGATAGTTTTTGTCCCGCGCTTCGTATCAACACTAGCACCGGTACATGATCATTACCACAGTTACCAGCTGCGCTAGTCTATTGATGTCCACGAGTGTTCTGGCAGTGATGTCTCTTGTCTGGACAGAGTAGTCCTCCTATTTATTACCTCGGATGACTAACGCAAACTCAGGATGGCTTCAAGGCTTCCGTCGCTCTTCAGCCCAACAAAATCCCACTAAACTGCATTCACCCACTAATGTGAGCCGAATCCAGCCGACCCCATGGGGGGGGGGGTTCGGCGTCAAAACAGCAGTAAACGGGCAATTCATTGCCATTAGCCAGCTCTTCACGATCCATCCCAGGCGATACCGGCCGGCAAATGCAATCGATCGGTAGTTGGTTGGCCTGCTTCTTCTCTTCTCTCTTCATCCTCTACCTACCACTCTGATGACACGAGCCCTCCCCAAGACGCACCCACTATAATTACTACTACTATCACAATGTCCCAGATTCGGGGCAAGGCTGCTTCGGGCCTCGCCAGACTCTCTCGCTCCGGCTCTTCTCCCGCCCAATGGCTCAATGCAGCCGCACATGGCATCCGCCGTTACTCTGCGGCTGCCGTCAGCGGTGCTCCTTTGCCTCTCGAGGGCTATCGCGTGCTGGACATGACCCGAGTGCTGGCTGGTGTAAGTTGGCGTCTCACTCGTGTGTGCACTGCATGCATTGCATCTGCCTGGATGCATATAAATAGATGCACCCACCAATGCCTACCTAGGTAACCCCTGGCTAACCTGCCTCAGCCGTACTGCACTCAAATTCTCGGAGATCTTGGGTAAGCTTGTCCAACGTCACAGTCTGCCTCATGTGGCTAAACAGGTGGCATGCATTTGATGTTGACTTGATCAATTTCCAGCGCGGAAGTCATCAAAATCGAGCATCCGACGCGGGGAGACGACACCCGAGCATGGGGTCCCCCATATGCAAAGTACAAGCCTGAATCTGGGAGACAAGGCCCCGGTGAATCTGCTTACTTTTTAGGGGTATGAACCAGCTTGACGGCTTTAGACTGACATGAGACAACTACCGTGGCCAATGGAAGCTAACCTCTTGTAAACTCTTGTCCTTTTTTTAGGCAAATCGCAACAAGAAGTCTCTGGGACTATCATTTCAGCACCAGGGCGGAGTGGACATTTTGCATAAGCTAGCAGCAAAATGCGACATCCTGGTTGAAAACTACCTCCCGGGCACGCTGAAGAAGTACTCAATGGACTACGAGAGTCTACGAAAGATTAACCCCGGGCTCATCTATGCCTCCATTACGGGCTACGGCCAGACAGGCCCTTATTCTAACCGTGCCGGCTACGACGTCATGGTCGAGGCTGAGTTTGGCCTCATGCACATCACAGGCTCGCGAGATGGCCCGCCAGTCAAGGTGGGCGTGGCTGTTACTGATCTGACCACGGGGCTCTACACTAGCAACAGCATCATGGCCGCACTCTTATCAAGAGCTAGGACTGGCAAGGGCCAACACATTGACGTGGCGCTGAGTGATTGTCAGACGGCCACCTTGGCCAACATTGCCAGCAGCAGTCTGATAAGCGGCAAAAAGGACAGCGGCAGATGGGGCACTGCTCATCGTAAGTCAAGCGCATTTTGGCAGATGTTGGATCCTTATGTGCTAAAAGCATGGCAGCTTCCATCGTCCCATATAGAGCATTCAAGACAAAGGACGGAGACATTCTCATTGGCGGCGGCAACGACCGGCTGTTTGGTGTCCTCTGTGACGGCATTGGCAAGCCGCACTGGAAAGACGACGCCAAGTTCAAAACAAATGCCGATAGAGTTGCCCATCGAAACGAACTAGAGGCCGAAATCGAAGCCATCACTCAACAAAGAACAACGCAGGAGTGGCTCGAGGTATTCGAGGGCTCAGGAATGCCCTATGCCGCCATCAACGACGTCCAGGGGACGCTCAACCACAGCCACACCAAGGCCCGTGACATGGTCATTGAGATTGACCATGAATACTGCGGACCAATCAAAATGGTCAACACGCCCGTCAAATGGTCAGAAACCCAGCCCATTGTCAGGACTCCTCCTCCGGTGCTGGGCCAGCATACGGACGAGATTCTCAGCGAGCATCTCGGGTTGAGTGAGGCGGATATTGCTGCACTCAAGGATCAGGGAGTGGTGCGATGAAAATGTATGAGAACCATGAGAGCCATATAGGATCCATTGCATTAGACACCTCCTAGATTATGAGTAATGAACAAGACTCATTTCTAAAGAGAGTCCTGTGACGCTTTGTTTGTTTGTTTGTTTAGTATCAACGAGCAAACAGTTGTGAGCACGGACGATATGGATGAGACACTGTGTACAAGCCCGACTTCTTTAGGCGACGCGCATCAGGTGATACATCACATGACTCCTCCTTCTGTTCTTTTCCAGCCTCTCGCGCTTTCCGAAAATGGTCCCCCTTGACATCGTAAGATGGTAATAAATCATCGCAAAAATGTTTTAGGTTCATCCAAGGAGTTTTCCTTTCTCTTCTCTCTTCTCTCTCATTTTTTTTTCCAGATTTTCATGGGTCGTTATACGTGCGGGGACACAAATTTCTCACGTCATCTTGTAAGTGCAATGTCATGAGAACAGCGATTCCCGCTTCACACGCAATAAGCCTGTCGCATCACTCGGGCAATCCCTAAACCGGAACGCGAAATGGAGACGCCATTGCCGATGAATTTGCCAATTGGGCCAAACGATGAGGACATTACAATGCAGGACTCGCCAGCGGCCGCTGTTGTAGATCCCATCCCCATTGTCAATGCCGATACAGAGAAGGAATGTCCTCCAAGCTCAACACCGCGGCCTTCGTATACACCACAGTTTCCATCTGCGTCGTGGATCCTTGATCTTATCAAAAATGATGAGCAGCCATCACGTTCAAGTTTATCGAAGGAGTCAGAGGCGGTTCCACAAACAGGCGATGAAAGCAAGGATGGCTCCAGTGGACATGACGGCTCATGCATACACGACACGATGACGATGCCCATATCGCCAACTCATCAGCCATTGGGTAGTGCGGCGAACACCATTGCGGCATCTCAGCTTGTTGGAATGAAGAGGAAGCGAGAGCAGGATGAAGAAGCCGATGATTTTACTCAAAGCACAATGTCGCTCCCCCTACCTGCTCCAACACTAGCGTTAACGCCACTGGCAACAGAGATGCTGAGTTTTGTGTCATTGGGCACCGATTTAAGGTGCTCTAAATGCGATGCAAGTTCATCGAGCTCAGATAATCCGTTCATTCCTTGCAGCAGCTGTTCAAGGCTATGGCACCAAGGTTGTGTGTCGTTGACAATAGAAGAGGGGGATACACAGTGGGCTTCAAGATTCATGTGCCCTTCATGCTTGAGTATGAGTGGCGGTGATGTGGTGAATCGTGGCACGGGATTTTCTCAAGAGCAGACTGAAATAGAGAGACGGCGAGCAAAGAACTTGGCGGCTCTCCCAGATTATGTCGTTCCAGCCAAAGAAGAACTCGTTGGTTTTTGGGCAGGCCATGCATCAGACGCGGCAGTAAGTTTATGCTCAAACATCATTGCCAAGAGAAGTCAATGAGAGGAAGCTAACTCGTTTTCTACAGTTGACAGAGTACTTTTATGGAAAGACCAAAACAGATGTATTAAATATCCTCTCATTTTGCGATCAGCTCAAGCCACAGTTGTTGGTCGACATTATGGTTTCTGTCGCAAAGAAACACCCCGATCTGCCCATATTTGACTCTCCAGGTTGGAATGCCAAAGCTATGAGCGCCGTTTCAGCCAGAGCAAAGCACTCACATCAGAGTTCTCGGTCTGCCGCGCGGCAGCGACATGGACACACGGTGATAGAATCCAGGGTGAAGCACAAACACAAGACTTCTAAAAAGACTATCAAGCTAGCACCAATTCCCTTGGAGGAAGAATCACCATTGATGGATTATGGAGATTCTCTTCCACCCATGTGGCCCAAGGCTGGCGAGGGCCTCTATGCAAAACTCTCTCCAGAGGACGAAGACCGGGCGTTTTTGCTGGATGAGAACGACGAGGAGGCGTTTAGTCATTTCGGGGTGGATAAGTTTGGCAAGCAGATTGCGATTCCTGTAAGTGCTTGAACAAACGGAGTTTTATCACGGGTTCTTTGGTGTTTCCATGGGTAATTCAGCAGACTGTAACACCACCATCCTACAACATTGTAACAATACAGCAGTTTATCAAAGAGTCGTTGTTCAACTTGAGTACTAGCGAAAGAAGGAATGCCGAGCATTAACGAACAAGGAGAAAAGGGCAAAGTCTACTAGATCGATTCTATTATACCAAACTAACTATACCTTATATTACCAGTTGCCTCTAAACTCTAGAATAGGATTGCTTCACTCATAAGCACCATCTTGACATTGATCCAATTCGTCTTTTCCCCCTGTCTACCAACACCGCGCTCTTTTATGCAAAATACCCATTCCCTCCTGCTCCAAAAGCAGGACTCTATCTACAAACACGCTTCTTCTGAAAGGAACCCGACAGTCAACTCCTCCACTCACGACAACTCGCCGTTGCTAATTTAGCAAGTGTACTTGTACTGGGAAATGAGAGGAGTGTTGAGCTTGAGGTTGGCGCAGAGCATGTCCTTGACGACAAGGGTGCTGACAACCTTGGTGGAGCTGACAGAGAGGATGGTGTCGGAGAGGATGGTGACGCCGACGAGGCCGGAAATGCGGCCACCGAGAGCACCGACAACGTCAATGTAGTTGTGGCAGCCCTTGGTGCTAAAGGAGACGCAGTCGAACTGGCAGGTTCCGAGGCCGAGCAGGCAGGCGGTGGCCTTGACCTGAGCGAAGATACCGGCGGCCAGGAAAACCTCGACGTCGGCGGCGACAGCAGCGAGACCAAAGACGTTTGTGTTGAAGATGACGACGGCCTCGGCGAGGGTCTCGACGAAGAGCGAGGCGAGAGCGGCCGAGGTGCTGCGGAGGGTGGCGCTGATCTTGGAGGCCAGGGAGAGGTCGAGCTCGATGTCCAGGTTGATGCCCAGGCCCAGGGCGGCGATCTCAGCCTCGATCTCGGCCTCGGCGCAAAAGGTGAAGGTCTCGACGGTGGCCTGGCACCAGGCGTGCGTGGCGTCGTACTTTGTGAACTTTGTGGGCGAGATGGCGCAGAAGGCACTGAGGGCGACGGTCGAGCCCGAGGCGGAGCACTTGGGCATGGGCCAGGCGCCGACGAGGGCCGCGCCGGAGCAGGCCTTGCTGTTGGCGTCGTAGTTTTGGCCGGGCAGGCACGAGCAGGCCTTTGTCCAGGGGCTGTAGGCCATGGGGGCCGGGCACTTGAAGCCGGCGGCGAGGCTGAGGGCGGCGTCGACGTCCGTGGCGGCCTCGGCGAGGATCTTGTTGGCCAGCTGGACGTTGGAGGTAGTTGCCGAGCAGGCTGGGCCGGTGGCGGAGGCGGCCATGGCGATGGAGGCCAGAGAGGCGACGGTGGCGAGGAAATGCATTGCGAATGCGATTATGTTGTTGTTGTTGTGTGTGCTGTGATTTAAGCGGAAAGGACTGACTTGTGTGTGATTGGGAAGTCGAAAGGAAGGACTAAAGCTGAAGAAGCCTTGGTGGGATGTAAGGGAGAGTTGTGGATGGTGATGAGAAGGAAAGAATCGAACGGGAATGGGGGATGATCAACAGTCTTTATATACGCAAGAGAAGTGTCATGACGATGCTCCTTTTTTCCTTCTTATTCGCTGTATAACCTGATGCCCCCTTGTTGCCTTGACCCCTAATGAGGCCAAGGCAGGACGAGCAGCGAAGAGAGGAGGTTTGCTTCTTTCGCTTGTGTGATTCGCTTGATGGTGGCTCTGGATAGAGTTGCTGCTAGGTAGGACGGTAGTTGGAGGGCTTGGGACCGGAGTGCCGGTGACAGGGGGGAGCATGTTAAACCGCCATGAGCTGGGGGTTTGGATTTGCCGGGTCCGAGTAGCAGGTACAAGTGTAATGATCATGTGTTTATGGTGAGAAGATGGCGTGTAGTTGGTTTGTGCTTTGGAAACAGTATGTAAAGAGAATAGAAGAGCTGTACTATTTCGTCTAGGTAGTCTGTTGGTTATCTTGAAATGCCTTTGTATCGATGCTTTATACTGCATCAGATTATCTGTTGTCGAGTATAAGCAAGTTGAGGTATGAATACTCTGTAAACAGTCTGTTACACAACTTGTATTCCCAGTAAAGATAGAATGATGATAATCAGGGCACATGTCGATGGCAATTTGACGCTTCTCTCATAAAAAAAAGACAGTGGCAGCTCGAGTCAACGGGCGAAATTGCTTGACACGCGCCTTTGCGTATAAGCCCCCCTCCATGTCTCTCCTGCCAGGCGTATCCACCGGCTTCTTTCTCCCTTTGAGCAGCAATCTCGCTCAATCAGATACTGAGATGTGACAGACCTGGATGCTCGTCTGCTTGGCATCTGTGGTAGTCCATGTGCTATTACGAGATGTGACGAGAAGGACGAGTCACGTTGAATGCTAGTGGTGTTAGTTCTACCTAAATGTCTCGGTTGGCGGTTTAGACACTGCATTCATGTAAACATCAGGTGCTTCCAAGAAGATGCACCATCATGTCTCAGTTGAGCACTTACCCGACCAAACTATCAGAGACATGCATATTGCCGGACTCGTGTACCAAATGCTAGTACGAGTACTCCATCTCATCTGACACATTCTTCACCGATTCAAACGTGGCGTTGACTTACATCAAAATAGGCCACACCAGGGATGCTCAACAATATCCCAGCAAGAACAAGAACAAGAAAAAGAAAAGAAAAGAACAAGAGGATAAAAAAAAGAACAAGTCTTTCCTCGCTCCCCTGTCCACTGACCAGGGTTCTGCCGTGTCCCTCGCTTGGATTTTCGGGGCCATGCACAAGGGGTCGGGAAAATCAAAAGTGTCAAAATAAAGCCCCGGACTGTTGCGCTCCGGGAAATCAAAGCCCAAGTCCTTGCAGCCCCGAAATGGCGTATTGCCATCAAATAGTCTTGCATCAAATATGATCCAATGGTGCATGCACAATAAGACGCGCGTTTTTATCTTCTTTATTATTCTTTCTTTGCTAATTTCCCTTTGCACGCGAGTAATGGCGGTATCCCTTCCCCGAGCCAGAAATGACAGCTCATGAATATCCCACGCCAAGACGGCAATGTTCACGAGCATGATCAGTTGACTTCTTCTCGCACAGACTCCCCTCGCGATATCATGACCGACAAAAGGATGAAACTCCAGCCCGATGGGCCGAAGCGCAGATCACTTCTTCACTACCAGAAAACTTTGCTCAATGACGTGCACAATGCCGGCATTATCCATACATGTATAGGTAGTACCGCTCCACTCATGTATGTCTAAAAACATTACCGCATGCGATCAGCGTCTCATCTCCATACTTCAGAGTCTTGTCCATCAATATACCTGTCCTCGTATGAGTAGGCAGCAATGTCAATGACAAAGGATTACCTAGTCGAGAGATGCCAGGAATCAGGTGCTCTGCTATCCCATTCCCATCGCTAACCAAGATTTTGATCGACGCTCCCCCCCTTCGCCTTCGTATTCCGCTTCTCCGGAACGATCCTGGGTCGTTTTTTTAAAGATCCCTGTTCAACGTGCTAGTATCACCGAGTTTGCTCTCCCGCACATCCGATTTAGGGGGATGGACCCATGTCGAGTTTACGTCAAGTTGAGGACTGTGTTGAGTGTGGGGATTTGAGAAGGAGACGTACGGTTCGCATACGTAGGAGAGTGTATAGTTAAATAGAATATGTGTTTAAGAATCATGAATCGGGACATAAGATGCACGAGATAACGCAAACCAGATGGCGTTGTATCACCACGATGTAAACTTGACTATCAGAACTAGAAGAGGGAACCATGCATGCATTCACGGCTACGTTTCTAACAAAAGTCTTGTTTCCACCCAATCTTCTATATTGACTCCAAGCTTGGTAACATCTAGGGTAACAAGAACTGGACAGAAAAGGGTCACACACACACACACACATCTCGGCTCAGACTTGCCTTTAACGACGTCACTGCTACCGGCTCTTTCAAATAGACAGGCATCCGGACAAAGGGGTTAGCTGCAAGCAGCAAACGCACAGTTGTTCCGTTGACTCCGCCTGTGGCCGTCGTAGCTCGGAAGTATCTGTTTTCATCATCACCGCCGAGAACTTCCCTTTCCGTCCCACGCGCTGTGCATATACATCTATGCATCTCCTCGTGTTGTTGGGTACAGGGACTCGTCTGTGTAAACGCAATCTCATATACCTCAAGGAAGAAGCAGAGTCGTACCCTTGACCTTGCCGCTTTCCATCTTGGCAGTTCGCGCTCCAAATTGTATCTATCATAAAAATAGATGACGATTAGTCACAGTCTGCAAGCTTCAGTCCTCGTACTCGTAGAGCCCGCCACTTACCGCTCGTTTCTTCTCTGCTGCCACAGAGCGCATACCCAGGCTGTCGGCCAGGAGACGCAGGACCCTCTTCTCGGATTCCAAACCACACCCGGTCCTCGGGTTGTCAAAGTCACACTTCTCCCACGCGGGCAGCTCAATGGCCCATTTGACGAGGCGCTCGTCGAGGTATGGAAACCTCACCTCTCTGCTCCAATGAGCCAGGACCCTGTCGTCTCGCCCCAAGTTTCTCTTGCCTAGCCGGCCAACGTCCAGCTTCAGTTCGTCTAGTAGGCCTGGATATCCGCTTCGTGTAAAAGCGGTGGCGTGCCGGACATATCCGCCAAATAACTCGTCCGCTCCAAGCCCCGATAGCAGTACCCGGGCTGTCGTACTATATGGTTCAGCCGCCTCTAACTCCGAGCTCAGCTGCCCCATCCCCTGTCCTCTTGAAGCAAAGTACAAGGCACAAGCAATCGAGAGATCCATTTCAGTGTTATGGGGGTATATGAGGTCTATCAGCTCTGCTCGATGAGCGCTTGTTTCTTCATATGGAACATTTACCTAGACATGTGTTAATATGTGAGATTTTACCGTCGGCTTCGCTGGTTCTTACAGCAACGAATCGCCACTGTCTGTCTGGACAGACAGCTAGCAGCTCCGCAAATGACCTTCTCCCAGTCATCCTGTCAGGGCAGAGCTCGTATAACTCGGCGGTGGACAGGTTTTTGTTTTGCGAAGCAATCCTAGGGTTCTCAAATGCCACGTTGATCAGGTCAATAGCTTGTCCTGGCGGAATTAAGTCACTGGAAAGCCGGGCCAGAACCGTGCAGTCCAGCCCTCCTGAGAATAACACGCCAACTCGGGCGTCTGACGTTTCCGCCATGGGAGGTCTTGGGACGTTTAAAACTCTAAGTTGGAGTGACTCCATCAGATGGTCCCGCAGCTGCTTTACTAAGAGAGACTGACTGGTTAAGGGAGCCGTCGGGGTAGTGGGGATAGAGGCGTTGAAAATGCCAATACTTGATACCTGAAGACATGAGTAGCACGAATTGCGGTTGGCATGATTCTACTCCTAGTGGCCTGCGAAAGCGCTTCTAAGCAGACTTACCAAGTCTTTGTTCTGGTCCCAATCATGGCGAATAGGCACCAGCTCCGTTGGAGAGTCTTCTCCATCCAGCTGAGTAGTATAACAACCATCTGCTTCGACCTCGGCCCAGCCCACGGCAGGGGCTTCCGCTATGCTGGAGAGCAGAAACTCGGCTCCCCTCTTCAGCAGCAGTGACCGACGTCCCAGACGATCACGCCCATAGTACAGCTTCTTTGCTGTCTTATCCAGGAAGATGAAGGCAAAGGGTCCCTCGATGGATCGCAGGGCGTCGAGGACACTATCCTCGCGGCCGACGTTGCGACTGGCGGCCGTCAGCAGGGCCAAGACAGCCTCGCCATCGTTGCCCTCCACCGGCCTTCCGCCCAGTTTCCAAGCCTCGCCGTTCCAGCAAAGCACGGATCCGGATTCCGCGTCCTCTAGGGGCTGCTTCGCAAGATGGTCTCCGCGCAGCGACAGAACCGTCGAGGTCAAGGTCAAGTGAAGCGAGCTCTCGCCCGGACAGAGCCGCACCTCTACGGCTCCGAGATGGTCGGGCCCGCGGTTCCGAAGCCTTCGCTCGAGGCCTGGGGCCAGCTGGTGACGACCTGCATTCGCTGATATGGCGGCATGGATGCCGCACATTGTAAGGCGCGTTTGAGGTCTTGATCGTGACAAGGATCAAGTCGAGTCGCGATAAAACTCGGGTTAGACGCAAAGGATTGGCTGGTGCATGCGCCACACACGGCCGTTGACGCTAAGCTGGCAGCGCCACACATCCATGATCCTTCAATATTCCCGATACTGCATTACTTGCAAATCCCTGCTCCGTACTTTAATACTCTTTGACATTCAGTATTTGATCTTGGCTGTTTACGTCTCTGAGATACTGGAGTAATGGTGGCAATTGGTTTGGATGAGTAAGAGGTTACATGCCAACACCTTTTGCACTGGTACACGACGTGGTTCAACGTCAGCTACAGCCTCTGGTGCAACCGACTTCACGCTACTCATCAGATTAATATACATCATTTGAATCATTGCAGGACAAAAAAAAAACATGCTTCGTATTACTCCGTACATCTATCCACTATTCCCATACAATACCCAGCTACAACTTGGACGACGTGGTGGTGGTCTTTTCAAGATATTTCTTTGCCTGGATTCATTTACAACACATTAGCTTCACATTTGACCGAACTGGACAGACAGATGGACTCACCTCGCCAATGGCATCATAATCCGCATTCCACTTCCAAAACTCCAGACTGCTGAAATCGGCATCCTTATCCGGCACAATCTTCTCCAGCACACTGTCCGCGTGGGAGACGCCAATGGCATGCTCCGTCTTCCCCGACAGATGCTTCGTGTTCCATTGCGAAAACGCCTTCACCCGCTCCGCCCTGGGCTTGCAAATCGCCTGCCAGGCACTCACAACCTGCGGCACAGAGGCCGCAGAGCCGGCAGACAAGAGAAACTGCAGCACGCCAATGTCCTCGATAATGGTCGAATATCCCTGCGCGGCGTTGGGGTGCATCGCGTGAGCTGCGTCGCCCAACAGCACAATCCTGCCAGCCTTGCTCGACCAGCGTGGCAGGTCGGGCACTTCGGCAACGCGCCAGCGGTCGCACGACTTTGCTATTCCCAGAGCCTTGATCATGTCGCTGCACGCGTCCTTGAAGAAGCGGCGCACAAACTCAATGTCGCCCTTTTCGTCCCAGAGGCTCTTTTGGTCCGTCTCTCCTTGGATGGCAAAGAGGAGGCCGATCCTGCCAAACTTGGAGCTGTATCGCGTCACGACAAAGCCGCCCTCGCCCTTCCAGGTGGTGATGTTTGAGTTTTCTGTCAGCTTCATCGACCTCGGGTCGACCGTCAGCTCGGAGACGGCCATGTCGAAGCTGTAAAAGGTGGTCTGGTCGATGATTGGATCCCATTTCTCGGCAGGCCCCAGGTCTGATAGCACGGTCTGGCGAGTGTGTGACTTGATGCCGTCTGCCGCCACGAGAATATCACACACGAGCTCCTCTCCACCCTCCAGCGTCACGGTGGCCCTTGTCTCATCGTCAAAAACCTTGACCACGTTTGCGCCGAATCGAATCTGTGCTCCGGCCTGGACTGCTTGGTGGTGGAGCAGCTTGACAAAGGCCCTTCTCGTCGAACCCCAGTCGGCATGTTCGGGCGCATCCACGATGGTGGTCCGGATCTCTCCGGTGTTTAGCTCGCGGTAGGTGACGGATGGTGATCTGTCGCAGATTTGCTCCAGGGCCGGCTGGAATCCCCAGCTCTGAATGACCTTGCTTGCGCTTGGCCTGATGCTGATGCCTCCTCCCGTGGGGTTGAGCTTGGGGCTCCGCTCAAGGACTTGGACTCGATGGCCGCTCTTTGCAAAGGCGGAAGCAGCAGTGAGGCCGCCCAGACCAGCGCCAATGATGATGACCTTCATGATGATGAAACTTGAGTGTGAGGATGTGTTTAGTCTGTGATGGTGTCTGGACGAGCAACACCGAGAATTGGGGGTTCAGAGCACTTGGACCTTAGTGCCTGTGATGTCCGTATTAGGAAGGCCGCCCGAACAAGAACGAAACCCCTCGGGATGGGAGAATGCAATGTACAAGAGTTGTTTGCATTGTCGTTTGCCGTATTCCTGCTTGATACTTATATTGAAGTCGCATTGCTGGGGTCAGATCATGGCCAGCAATGTTACTTCCTCGGCTCTCCGCTGCTGCGTCGCAGTTTATATTATCTCCGTTGATCGCTGACATCCGAGGTGTTGAAATTTCAATAGTTGCCAGAGCACAGCTTGGAGCTTACCTATGGGTCGAGTTTGACTTTTAACACAGGCTCTACGGAGTAAAGCTTTAGCGTTTCTACGAGGCCGTGGCTTTATATATAAAATGGAAAGAATATCCAATCAATATAGTACGCTCCGTAAGCCATGATTGCCCCAGATACAGATCCAATCCCTCAGCTGGCACATGTACCCTTCATGTGACAGATGTTGACTTTGGCCGAGGCTACAGGCTATGCACGCCGACGGAGAGTACACGGAGAATACTACCTACTTCGATACCCGGGATTACTCATCCCCGAAGCCCTTTGCTTCCAGTTGGCAACTCATGTTTACGTTGTTGGTAAGCGATGCTGAGTTGAACTGAGTTGAACTGAGTTGACTAGCATTTATTGACAGCAGTTCATCTCTGAGCAATTACATAACCCTGCCGACTACATGTAGGGTTGAAACACCAGTCATGAACCTGTGCTCCCTTATATACCTACTCGTACACTAAACCAGACAAGAAAAACCAACCAACAGCATCCAAGATCTCACGTCAGCGCCTCGCAGCTCTAGCAGCTCCAGCCAACGGGCTTCCACTGGCTGGAATCTGCGTTGGTCGAATCTATAGCTGCGGTAGCTCGAAATAGCCTCTGGTGACTAAGTGGGTTGATGGCTGTGCTCAGTGCCAGCACCGTAACGGCTAGCTCTGGCTCCGAAAAGACGTGCGGCGTCGCTGCATCCCGTCCTATTTTTGGTGGTTTTTAAGCTTGATAACCCACGCCTAATTATAGCTGGGCGCACTTTGGGCACGACGAACAAATCACCAAGTCAGATTATAGTGACAAATGGTTCCGTTGGGCGTTTCCCCCAAGGCCTTTGGGTGAATGTCGTATAAAGTATCTGGTTCCTGCTTTGTGAAGATCTTGATCCCTTTGAAGTTTTATCAGCGCTAGCCATACCCTCACGTCCCCTCCTTTTCTCGCAACACGCCTCTCTCTCTCTCTCTCTCTCTCTGAAGCATAGCATCCAGTTTCTGTCTGTATTTCCAATAGGGCAAAGAAAAAAATCTACAATCCAAGATGCGGTCTTCAGTCTACGCTGCTCTCTTCTCCCTCGTTGCCGTCGGCTTGGCTGTCGAGTGCCACCCCAAGGTCGATCCCATCCCATCCTTTTCCCTCTCGGATGGACGAAACCTGCAAAACGACATCCACGGCAACCAGTTCACTCCTCCTCTCAACTTCCCGCTCACCATCGATCCCGCACATACTGCTTCCTTCTCCGTCGGCAGTGCCATTGCCTGCATCGAGAACGCCTATTCGTATGAGAGCACACGCATTGGCCAGACCGACCTGGCCAACGCCATCCAGAGCATCATGGACGAGTGCGACCACGGTAACGGCGTCACCAAGGGGTAAGTCTGCACAACTAAGGCGCACATTCCATTACCAATTGATCATCTGGCTAATTGATTCGTTTCTACAGTGGCAAGGTCGACATTGTTGGCGACAACGGGCTTCCGCTCGAGGTCCTGATTCAGGACCGCGCGCTCGGCTGCGAGAACTAGAGTCGAGGGACGAAAACATTGTATCACGATATTATACCCTTTTTATTTATCTTTCCTTTTTTGGGATTCGGCGGTTCTCCTAGCATGGGCGCAGGTGGTTATAGAGCGGGAGCCATATATTTCTACAAAACTTGATTCTCATTACACTAGATGATGAAGATTCAAGCTTGCCATCGTGACGCCTTGACTCTCTTTGTGATTTGGTTTGGTATTATACAGAGTAAGAAAGTATAGATTTAGAATTCTCACTGCCGTACCTCTTGTTGTGTTGTACCCACATTTGTCGTATATTTGTGCTTCTTACAACTTACCCTACACCGGCAGAAATTGAGGGACGCAATGAGATGAATGCATCCACCGAAACTATTATTCATAAGAAAGACTCGAGATATATTTTCTCTTCTTATTTAATTGAATTACTGCACATAGGCCCAAGTCATGGACATATTTATTTGCTCATGAAAGAGTTGTGGTTTGTCCCACTACTTTATTGATTATCCCTTCTACTCTTCATGTAATATCTCTTCAGTAGAATGACCCTGCAGTGGAGGGTAATTCATATCCATCCAACACGGCTGCACTTGAAAATGATTCGCTCCAGTAAAGTAGTCTCGAAATCATGCAAGAAGCCTTCCACCACAGTTGTAGGAACAAAAGGTTGAGTGGAGCCAATACCATGTACATGCGCTGGAGCAATATGTATCTCTAGGCACATAAATTGAGCACCCTCGGCTGTTTACTGTTACCCTTCTCTTCCTTTCTTATTCTTCCTCTCATTTTACACCCAATTTCTGTTGGCAATAATATCTACGACGGCCAAACTCAGCAACCCTCAGGTTTTGGCTATGGAGGTAGCACCGCAATACAGGTATGCCGGTAGATGGATTCCTCCTCATCTTCGAGCTTCACATACCATGAGAGCACAGACTACCGCAGATGCTCTCGATAACGTCGAGGCTGATTTGGAGCAAACCAACCCTCCTGCTTTGGATATGGAGGCAGCACTACAACAGAAGGCTGCCGGTAGATGGATCCCTCCTCATCTTCGAGCTCCTCTTACTATGAGTGTACACACTGCCACAGGCACTCGCGATGATGCCGAGGCCAAGCTGGAGCAAACCAACAATCGTCTCCCTAAAGGAATGGACTTGGACACCCAAGATGCAGTTGTGTACAGAATGGACAGGCTGGTTCGTGATTTGATAGCCTCCCGCAAGAGTCTGGAAGACGAAAAGAGAAAGGCAGCAGACAAGGATGCCGAGATGGCTCAACTGAAGCAGGAAGTGGCTTACCTTCGGAACAAAGCCCCCGAGGGAGGCCCAAAGCACGAGGCCATGGGGACAGAGGTACGGGAACTCGAACAAACGAGCGTGTTGGCCTCTGCAACCAGCGAGGAGGTGAACGAGCTGCAGCGGCTGTTGGCGTTTCACAAGACAAACGGGGAGCAGGTATCGAGGAAGCTCAGAGACTTGCAAGCTACCAACAAGGAGCTTGAGACCCAGCTGCAGGCCACCGAAGCGGTACTTCGGGAACAGATGTCACTTTTGTCGGCATTGGGTATATGTGCGCAATCAGGTGCTGTCAGTGACTCACAAGGGGAGAAGCAAGCAACACCAAGTCATTTGGAGGATGCAGCTCTTGATTGAATATCCAGTAATAATATGACCTGTTATTACATGCAGCGGTACAGCTGCAAAGATAAACCAATGTGATGATTTTTGTTTATGCAGGGCACTTTTAACCGAGACAGTGTTGGCTGAGCACATTGACGGAGACGATGCATTCAAGAAGTAGAGGGCTGTGATTGGTTCACGAAACCAGGCTGCGATGAAGGCCTCCCGCAGTACATGTATATTGGACAAATGGGGGCTAGATGAATGTAACCGATATGCATGGGAAACGACGTGACCAATACCATGAATGCCGTTGGATAAAACACGTACTACGTGTCAAAAGGCGTTGGCTAGATGCACGAGGTTGTAAATGTCAAGTGCCATGCTACATGCCAAGTAACAATGATGATATATTGTTATCAGGCTGTGTTGAAGGCCTCCCGCAGCGTGACTCGAGGCTGCCGGAAGTCTGGACAACTCATCACGCGATTCCGGGCCGACGCTTCTTCTGCATGCAAGGGAAAAGCAGGATTCCGTCCTTATGCCATGTGTGTTGAGGTTTGGCTGGTTGCCGGCATCGAGTCACTTTGGGAGGCCCGCCAACATCATGGAATCATTGAGGGTTTAGCCAATGCAACGCGCATGTAACATCAATAATGTACACGTAATGTCGCTTCTTTGTAGCCATCCAAGGCAGTCCCTAAGAACATCGCTTATCTTTATTTTCTAGTCTATATCTTACTAAAATCACCAAAAACAATACTCAATGTCCGATACCCAGTCTGATACACAGTCCGTCTTCTGGATGGACATCAAACCAAATATGGCGGATGATCAACTCATTCACAGTCTGATGAAGAGGTGTGGCTGCTCTAGAAAGAGAGCAATCACCTTGTTAAAGGTAAGAAGACATCATTCAAGATTGCGTTTAGTTGTCGCATTTCCCTAATTACGTGGTAGATTTGCAGCAATGATGTTGACGAGGCCGTGAAACATCATCGTCTCTTGGAATCGTACACGCAAGACTTGTCAGACGAATCTCCATCATCAACACCGGAATTTTTGGAGCTTGCTCAAAGCAATCCACCATCCAAGGGCCCTTTTAGTTCACGATCTAATTCCGCCATGTCCCATAGAACATCCTCGGATATGGGATACCAGAGTGACGCTCCAGTGTCCATACATGATGCAACTGGAGACAGCGCTCCCAAAGAATGGGATTTTACCTTGCCTCGTCTTCCTTGGTTGGAAATCTCCACCGAGGATGATTTCAGCCCAGATAGCCTTGCCGCAGCCATTCAACATGGTGTCACGGCTTATCGTCTCCGAAGCTATCTGAACACTTACGATCCAAGGCTTCTTGGGCAAGACATCAATGCCAACGTCATGGGGTTTCCTCTCATATTCTATGCCGTTGAGTCAAACGACGAGAATATGGTACGGCTCTTGACCGAGTTTGGAGCGAGTGCGAGTGCAGTTTACGAGGCATCTCAAGTCCCTTTGTTAGCATTTGCCATCATGTGCGGAGAGACGCTGCAGCTTGATACCACAAACATGGTCTGCGTTCTTCTCAGCAAAGGTGCTTCCGCCAACTCTATTCCAATGGATCTATTCGCACCATATCTACGAGATGATGCCACAAGCATTGGGCAGAAAGGCAAAGATGTGATTAGTGCTGCTGCAGAGGCTGCGTGGTGCTCTCCGGCCACAAAGACGAGGCTTGCTAGGAACATCAATCTCACCCAGAGATACTTTTTGGAAAAGTCCACAAAGATGAAGCCACCCTCGTCAAAGAAGCGGCAGATTGCTCGGATTAAAAACTGCCAGGGGTTGCTGGGCATCCCGTATTTCCTTGTTGGCCAAACCGTTGCCACCGATCTCCTCATCCAGAGGCTGCTCACTCACCTCATGATGCCCACTAAACAGCCATTGGTGTTGTGCTTCGCTGGTCCTAGTGGCCACGGGAAGACTGAGCTGGCGCGCCAGCTTGGCCATCTATTGTCTCTAGACTTGGAAGTAGTTGATTGCACCACATTCACTCATGAGATGGAGCTATTCGGGCCCAGGGCGCCTTACCACGGTTACCAAAAAGGATCAGCAGTCAACAACTTTCTCGTGGAGCATTCTGGAAGACAGTGTATTGTTTTCTTGGATGAGTTTGAGAAGACGACGAAAGAGATTCACCAAAGTTTGCTACTTCCATTTGACAATGGTATGACACCCGGTTGACGATGACTGTTACAAGGGCTAATCTGTGAGATAGGTGAATACAGAGACAGGCGGACGGGCGACAGGATCAATTGCTCTAATACAATCTGGATCATGGCCACAAACGCCCTTGATGACACCATTCTTGACTTTTATGATCACAACGACGCCATTGCAGGTGATGATGCGGATGAGAGAGCTCGGCTGCTCAGGAAGCTTTGCCAACAGCAGCTACAAGAAGGCTTTCTTCAAAAATTTGGTTGTAAGTTTCTCCTTGTTTACGCTTGAATAATTTTTTGGCGGTTACAGATGGCTAATTTGAATACTCAGGCACCCGTGACAGGACGCATCTCAGACTTCATTCCTCTGCTCCCCTTCTCTCCTGGCGAACAGGCCGTCATCACCCACAAATGCTTATTGGAATTGGCAGAGGATTTACGTCTGCCTATAAGCTTAACCAAGGGGCCAGCGGAGCGGCTTATCGGTGATATCAGGTTACTGATTCGAAGGGACGGCACCGTGTGCTCGACTCTTGCAAAGGCGCACTATCACAACAAGTTGGGAGCACGCAGTCTAAAGGCAGGCGCGGAAAAGGTCAAGCGGATTGTTCTGGACGCGTACCTTGACGACGATGAGGAGATTGAGGAGCAGAATACCCTGCGGGATGTTGTCATTGACGTGGATGGTGAGGAGATTGTTGGCAAGATTCTGCCGATTACGAAGGCAGCTGCTTCGGCATGATGGTGGATATTTGCATTTAGTCGTCACCATAAACGGTTTTTTTTTTCTTTTCAATTTACAGTAAGACTGGCTTGAGATGATGTTGTTCATTGTTCTTACATCTCGGTCTTTCAATCTAGATCCGTCACTCAGCAGGGGAAACATCAAGGCTTGTGCACGTTGAGCAAGGCAACCCTTTGCATTACGTGACTCTGGTGGCTACATGAATTCAATCAACGGATATTCACGACAGTCACCCCAAAAGATCAAGGGTGCGTCAAAATGTTACACATATTGTGAGATACGCAGCAAGGCGAGGGACATCGGAAGCGTACCGGTCAGGCGGTCAGAAATTTCAACATGAGTAAACAAGTGAATAGCATTCACTTGGACGTATCTGCATACACATTTGTTGGGGATATAGAAACACGTTAAAGGTTCAATGCATATATCATGGCATGTAACCGTCGTGACCACTGCAGGCGGCCTACCTTAGGATGTGACTTTGAGTGATAGAATATGCATATGCACCCCCGCGTAACGGGACAGAGATGGCTCTCTAATTTGGCAAATTGTGAGTGATTAGGCAACAGAGTTTTCAGGCAGCTCTGCAGACTTAGTACATGCATTCAACGCACCGTTGGCTGGCAATTCATACTACACTTATCCATCCAATCCACTTATGCAGGCATGCGATCAATGGGAAGCGGGAGGCCTGCAAGCAGCATTCACATGCCATCTAGTCTTGCCTACGAGGGGTTTACGATATTCGGTTATAGTGGTCTCTAGATGAAAGTTCCCTGCATGCCATTCATGCCTTCTTCGGCGTTGGAGTGACTATACGGGTGTTGTCACGTTGCCACAAGTATATATAGAGACATACTTCACACCTTTCCAGGGTCTGGATAGAGGACCAGCATTCTCCAGGTTGTAAAGACAAATCACCCAACCATGGAAGATCAAGTGGTTCCGGCTCTCAGACGAGTTGCAGGAATCGGAACCCTGTACGATGCAAAAACAGACAAGTTTCTGAATGACCTCGATTCTATCTGCAGATTTGTCAAATACGTATGTGTCCACAAAGCAGACTCCTCAGACGGAAATCACAATCTCCAGATGCGCTTCCTACGAAGATGTATTCAAAGATCTTCATATCGACGATGCCACTGCAGTCAACATTCTCTCTGGCATTCTTGAGCTCCAAGGCGCTGCAGTCTTTCTTCGTGACTTTGTGCCTAGCAATGGAGCAGGGCGTGCGGCTGTCATCCACCAAGTCTCAACCATGGTGCAAACACTGGTCAATTTGACAGAAGCTTTCCACTTGAGCGGCGATCCAGCGCCTCTGCAGACCAATGATTGCACTCATGTGGTGATTGGAATCAAGTGGGGATTGCGCACAATTATCGCAGCCGGCTGTCCCATGTCCAGCAAATCAGGACTATCCGAAGGTGAAGAGGCGACTTTTAATAGAGATCTGGAGATTTTGACATCGTCCATTGAGTCTGGCTATATCACGCCTCAATCACCATCTACAATGGGCCGTGAAATGGAACTCTGCAATAATCTCCTGCTCTACAGCGATGTTTTTGAAAAGGAAGGTCTGATAATGCAGGACGTGTCTGAAATATGCGACTTCATACGCATCGCGCCGGCCCATATCCGACAAGAAGGCGGCGGAAAGGGATGGCCAATCGCATACACCATGATTCCCATCAAGACGCTTTCGTATCTTCTACCTCTTCCAGAGATGCTTCAGCACAGCCTGAAACCAGTGAGAATGGATTACCTTGCCGGCTTCGTACAGCTCTTCGACGATTTAAAAACTGCCACTGTTGAGCTTCGAAACTACTATACCTATCTGGCGAGTCACTTTATGCACGTGGCCAAAGAGCATATCAATGAGGTCTCACACGCAATCAAGTACTTGGATGAGGTTAAGAAGTGGGCATCTAATGAGCTTTCTCGCCTCTTGCTGGACATACGTCAGGGGAAGAAAGACCATTCGATACTATTGGATTTGTACCACGACATCACCTTGACAGAGCCTACACCAAAGCGTCTCGCTACTCTTGTCGGGCGAGAAACGGACAAGCTCGAATTCATCGCCAGTGCCGTTGCTCAGGGCACAAACTACATAGGCCATAATGGGCTTTCCCTCGAGATGGTAAAAAAAGCCCACAAAGATACTGGCTACTATGTCTTTCACTTTGATTCCGTCGCAATGGACCAAAAGCAGGAATGGAATGACAATTTTACTCTGCTTCTGGAGTTACTTAGTCAACGCGACGATCGGATGCCCGTCTATATCATGGACCACGATGCAACAGACCCTCAAAAGCATCAAGGAATGTCACGTATTGCTCAGTACAAAGGCGAAACAGAGTGTATCATCGATGTACTCGTACACCGCCAGTTCCTCTCCTCAATGTGCTTCGCTCAATGCTCTGGCGGCAATCTGGATACGAGCAATTGTCAACGACCAGTCAAAAGACGCATTGTGAAGATACCTTGCCCCAACTCGGGATGCGATTCCTGTCATCTGGAATGGGCCTGCCCCCAATGCTTCGCAGCAATCGAATACGGATTCAGTGACGATTTCTTCTACTGCGATTGCGGCCGTGGTCTCTTCAGCTCTTATGAGTTTAAGTGCAATAACGCCAAGCATGGGGCCGGCTACAAGGCATACGATGTAGACGAGCTCCGCAAGCTTTTGGGTAAACTGAGCGAGGACAACTACATTAATATCCTCATCCTTGGGGAGACTGGCGTGGGGAAGTCGACATTCATCAACGCCTTTGTCAACTATCTATCTTATTCCACCTTGGATGAAGCGAAAGAAGCCAAAAAGCTCGCATCTGTCATTCCTTGTTCGTTCTCCCTCCAAACCATGGATAGGGAGAACTCAGCAACAGACATTCAGGAGCACAACGTCAAAGTTGGCGGGCGTGATGATGAAGTAGATGGATCGACGGGGAACTCGGCAACGCAAAAGTCGGCAGTTTATCCAGTCGTTATTGGAGCAAGAACGTACCGTTTGATCGATACACCCGGCATTGGAGATACCAGAGGCCATTCCTACGATAAAGAGAACATGGCTGATATTCTCAAGACTATTAGCTCCTATGACAAACTGCATGGCATTCTGGTGCTGGTCAAGTCCAACAATGCACGCCTCACCATCACTTTCAAATACTGCGTCAAGGAGCTCCTCACTCATCTTCACCGGAGTGCGACCAAAAACATGGCTTTTGGCTTCACCAACACTCGCATCTCCAACTATACGCCGGGTGATACCTTCAAGCCCCTCAAAACCTTGCTCGATGAGCATTCCGATATACCAATCACGCTCTCCACGTCAACGACGTATTGTTTCGACTCGGAGAGCTTCCGGTACCTTGCAGCTTATAAGGATGGTATTCAGATGGCCAACGAAGAAGATTTCCGTCGAAGCTGGGACCACTCGAGCAAAGAGGCGCATCGGCTTCTGAACTATTTTGCGTCAACTCCGCCTCATCCCGTCACCAGTACATTGAGCCTGAATGGGGCTCGCAAGCTGATAATGGAGTTGACGAAACCCATGGCCAGCATCTCGGAGTCGATCCGGAAGAACATTCAGCTGTGCGAAAATAAAAGAACCGAGCTGAATGACACACAGCTGACGGCCACCAATCTTCGCAAGAGGCTGCGCTTGGAGAAAATCCAGTTCAAGGCTACCAAATTGGACAGACCTCGCACCGTTTGCAAAAACCCCGACTGTTGTGACTTTAAAGACAGTGGTCTTGATGACGGAGTGGTTGTTACCATCTACAAGACGCACTGCCATCCTGTGTGCTCTCTTAACAATGTCAAGGAAGATGTCGTCGCCGATCCTGGTCTCATCAACTGTGCAGCTTTTAATTGTACAAGCAATTGCTTACTTTGTCGCCACCGCTGGCAAGAGCACCTCCACATCCTCTATGAACTATCCGAGGTCAAAGTTCAGGTCACAGATACCGAGATAGAGAGGCAACTCAAGGCCAAGGGAGACGACTTGACGTTGCGTCAAACATTCATCGCCAGACTGAACCAGGATATCAAGGAGTACAACGAGGAACTCGACGAGATTCGACGTGCTGCTGCTCGCTTCTGTCTTTTCTTGAGACAAAACGCCATCTCTGTCATCAACGATGCCACGCTGGACTACCTCGACATGCTCATCCTGGAGGAGACAGGCGTCATCGAAGCTGGCCGACAGCGAGGCCTTTTCATGAACCCAAACAAGAAGCGGCTCCAGGCACTGAAAGATGACAGACGGATTCATCTGGAGTTGGTTGAGACGTTCAAGCAGAACATGAACGACCCTACCTGTCCCGAGGACACGCTTCTAGATGAGCAAGGAGTCGGCGCGTTGGTGAAGAAACTGTACAAGCTGAAGCATTTCGGCGCCAACTTGGAACATATCAAATATGTCATAGGCTCCTCGATCGAAGACACGTATCGTGAGCGGCCATATCGCGTGCCAATAGTCAACTCTCGCCAACGCAACACGAGTAAAACAAAAGGTGAAGCAGTTTCTGGTCAACCAACAAAAGCATCGAAGAAAAAACATGCTCATCAGTCATCTTATTCAGTTGATGGAAATGACAGAGTGAGAACAGAGAAAAGCGATGGAGGCTTAAGACCCGTGCATGGTCCTGCGAATGCATTACAAAAAGTTACTTATGCAGAAGCGGCCGGATCGAGTTATTCGCGCAAAGGTGAACACCTATCCGAACATGAACACTCGTCCAATTCATTTTTGGATATCTTCAAGCCCTGGAAAAAATACTTGCAATAGATGCATTACTGTCATTGTAAGGATAATATCTAGCTAGATTGGTAGACGTAGCGCAGATTCAACGAAATTATCATGATCATCATACATGGAAATCGTATTTGTATCTGTTTTGACCCTTTTTCCCTCTATCTCGTAAGCCAGCTATCTGTGATTTAGTCCACTTCCTTGAGTACTACTTCGTTCATTCCCCCTTTCATTCGTTGCTGAAGCATGTCCCTCATCAATCTGATCAAATCCTTCTTTGTGATGCATAACCCTCTGCCTTGCCACTGCTCAAAACCATCTATATTTCCATACACGTATTCCGTCACCACACCAGCAAGTGTCTGCATGTCTCGTCCGTTTGACCAGCCCTTTGTCTTGGCCAGCATCTCGAATAAGTTCATCATTATCCCCGATTCTTGCACGCCCGAGCCGTCCTCGGCTTCCAAAAGCTGGATATCCTGCTTGGCTATCAGATTGCAGAGGTGCTTCAAAGCAGACTCGGGGTTCATGGGAGTGAACATAATCTCCGTGGCGAACCGTCCTCGGAGTCCGGCATTGACCTTCATGAGAAGGTCCATGTCGTGAGTATATCCGGCCATGACAATGACCATTTTTCGGTGATAGCGCGACTTGGTCATGCAATCGACAATCTCCCCAACTGCTTCATTTGAAAAACTGTGCTGGCCGCCAACTGCTAGGCGGTATGCCTCGTCGATGAACAAGACTTTTCCCAACGACCGCTCAAACAGCTCAACCACCTTGGGCCCGGTATGGCCGACATATTTTCCAATAAGATGCGTTGCGGAGCACTCAACCACTTCGTTGGTGGAAAGGAACCCCATGTCATAAAAGATTTGGCCAATGATACGAGCCGTGTGCGTTTTTCCAGTACCCGGAGGACCCTTGAAGATGTATGTGAATGGGATGATGCCCCGAGGATCCTTATTGTTGCGTCTCAGGTTCTCAGCTATGCGCTGGTAAGTTTGGAAGCGTTGAATTGTGTCTTCAAATCCAATAAGTCCATCAAAGAGCGCACGGCACTTTCCAGCAGCCGTGGCACCTCTGTCATATTGGGGATCAAAGTCTTCGGGCTCAAGCACAATGTCCATTGTCTCGACATCCGTGATCTTGGACATCCTCTCCCTGTGTCTGACTTTGGCCTGATTCAAAAAGTTGACGACATCGCCACCGTTGCCAAAGTTTGGCATATCTCTTGCCCGACGCAGTAATTCTGATGCGACCTTTATGGCTTCAGGTGAGGCTCTGATTCCGTCCTCCTCCATCTTGATGTCGAGAATCTCTTGGAGCCGGTTGTCATCATAGTCATAAAATCGGAAGGCTTCTTCAAGCGGGAACCGGCGTCGTAACCCAGGGTTGCACTTTTGGAGCATGTCTTCCATCCTATCTGGGTATCCGACGAGGATCACGCAACGGTCTTCACCTGGCTTGTTGTGGATCTTGGAGACGAGAATGTCAATGAAACCCAGTCGAAACTCGTCTGTTTCGCCGGATCCAAGGTCATTGCCATGGTAAAACATGTGCGCATCATCTATGATCAAGATCTTGCCTTTGGTCGCATCAAGAATTGCGCTGGTCTTGGTTTCCGATTCGCCGATGTACTGGCCGATGAAGTCGCCCGGCGTCTTGTAGATGACTTTGCGGCTAGAGACCAGGCCAATGTCAGCCAGAATTTGGCCATAGAGCTTTGCCACGGTGGTCTTTCCTGTGCCGGGAGGTCCAATGAAAATCCGGTTGAGAGACGTCTTGAGCAGCTTCATGCCGCTAATCTCCCTTTGATAGTTGATCTTTGACCGGCTGAGGAGCTGATTGACGGCCGACTTGATATCTTCCAGGCCGGCCATCTTTTGAAGTTCTTTCCACGCCTCGCTCTTTGTTCGGATGTCCTCAGGCTCAGGTCCGATGATGTCTTGTCCCGTTAACAAGTGTTCATCCGGCGCCGGCTCAGTCCACGAACCCTCAATTTCCGACATCCTCTTTCGAATGCGGGTCGAGTGTCGCTCCAGTATCTTTCCATATGCCAGACGAAGCTCGTGTACGTTTCCGAATCCATGTTCCTCGCGGCTACGGCCGACGCGCTGAGCCACTATGCGCGGAAATGGTCCCAGAGGTCCTTGCTCTATCTTGAACGAGTTTTGCCCGACCATCTGAACAAATATTCGTCGAAGCTCATCGTCACTATAATCTTCAAAGTGTAGTTGGCGTGGAAATAGCCATCTGGCTGCTGAAGAGCTTCCTAGAACTTCTGGGATGCGGTTGAAAGAACCTGCAAGGACAACGACAACATTTTCAGACATGTCCTTCAAAATCTCCGTTAGAAATGCGCGTGAGTCGCTATCAGCAAACTCCACATCGCTGATATAAAGTACCTATTACAAATTCAGTAAACCGTTAAGACGCCTGGTCAGCATGTAGGTGTTGACTTACTCCTTTTGTGAGAGCATCTTTGAGTTCCCTCATGTGTGCTCTCTGGCAGAGCGTGTGGCCTGATTTTTCTACAAAAACATGAGAAGTCGAATGTCGACCCCAGACATGGCTATCACGAAGAAATTCGTAATAAAGCTTTGCCAATGTTCGTTTTCCTAAAACGTTGTCAGTTGGTGGCTCTTCTCTATCTGCTACCATAATGAAAAGGAGAGGACGAATCGGTCGCCTTACCAGTTCCTGGGTTTCCCACTAAAACGAGGTTAAGATCTTGTCGCCTCAAATTCCCCTGTCGACTGCGCGACGCATCAATCATGGCTTTGACCTCTAAGAAAGCCATCTTAGATGACTCCAGTCCCACCATTTCCATCACCTTATCGAGGGCCTCGTTCTTCTCGCCCAGCTTCTCTTTCTGACGCATCCAGTCTCTTTTCGCAAATGATTCCACAGGAGGTCCGTCATTTGCTGATGTATCATCTAGAGGAGGAATGTCGTCAATGGATCCACGACGTATAGGTACGGTGTTATCAAAGGGGTTGAAATACGGCGATTCAGGCAAGGATATGGTGGCAGGATCAACCTCTTGTTCGGGTTTAGGACTAGGGTCAGATTGGTCTTCTTCCTCTTCAAAAGGCGGTATATTGTAGGGCTCAGCCTCATCTTGATCGTTGCTGGGCTTGGTCTCATCTTGATCGTTGCTAGGTTTGGTCTCATCTTCGTTGTTGCTGGGCTTGGTCTGGCCTTCCTCTTCTCCGGCAATGGCATCTTGGGGTTTGCTCTCTGTTGATTCGGCGTCCTTGGCTTCATCTTTATCAATGGTTGTAGGAGTTGTTGACTCTGATTCGGCGTTAGTAGCAGGTGTCTCATTGGCATCCTGACTTTTTTCGTCACTGTGGGCGCTCTCTGTGACTGGTGCTTGTGAAGAAGATTCATCATTCGCTGTCCGAGAGATATCAGCTACTTGTTGGTCATCCACTTCAGGACAAGCAGTAGATTCCAAGTCGGTCTTTCGTTCATCTGCGTCTTCGGATGAGGTAGTCACAGGCGTCGCGCATGGAAGCTCGTTGTCTGTGTCGCTTGCTGTGTTGTCTGTATCATCGGTTTCGTCTGAAGCATGAGACGAGAGGGCTTCATCATTTAGAGTACCCTCTTTGGTAATATTAGAGTCTTTGTCGCCATGACATTCCGGATGCGGCTGTTGGTCAAGGACCTCCTCTTCCATGTTGCCGTCCATAATAGCAAGACCACTATGACCGGATTTAAAACGATACAGTCGAAATTTAACGCCAAAATTTACAAACAAACACACAGAGCATCCATAAATGAGGAGAAAAGAATAAAGCACGTAGATTTATACTTCGTTCCGCCATTGATTATTAACTCGGTGATCTCATCCAGCCGAACGAGCTTGTGAATCAAATGAGCCTCCAAGTTCAGGCATACCAGTCGTTTGCCTAGCTTCAATGAGACTAGAGGAGCTGCTGCCTAGTTACATGCATTTCTATTCACGGTACTTAATGCAAAATAGATAGTAAAGAAGTTATAAGCAATAAGTGGGTGAAGTAACAAGGATCTCAAGACAGGGCCCAATCACCTGTGACCATTAATCTGTAGGGAGGAGTGGTACGTGAAATTGTGCTGATGCTGCCTAAATGCTTGAGTGGGCGACCAATCGTCGCTTACTATTCTCCACACGAAGAGGAAATAGATGCAGTAGTCATACGGAACAAGACAGGGAACAGCAAGCTGTGGCACTTTCGGTACTGATATGAGAATGCCTTTGATTGGACCCTTGTAATATACTATGTAGCTGGACAACAGATGGGACTGTGTCTTGACACGGACGAATTAAAGGAAATCGAGGCCGGATGACTCTTCGGAAATGAGTCGAGCGTAAGGGAGGGCGCAGAATGCCATTGATGACTGTGTCTCAAATTCCGGATGTAACTGCGCCGAGGTCACTTACACGACTTCTCCCCCCATTAATAAAGGTCTCACATCATTAAGTAACATCGATGGAAGCACCATAAACCGGCATAGGCTCATTCTAACATGCTATCCTCCGTGTACGGATTTTTTTTCGCCATGTCGATAACACAACCAAAGCGGCTCGGTATACCTAAAGATGAGCATCGGAAATAGCACAGGCATTACCAGCAGATCAAGCCCAGTTCGGCATCACTCAGGCGGCGATCTTTTACAAGAAAGAATTCACATACTCCTAGAAACTTTGTCCTAGAATGCGCTTCGAACGTGTGGGCTCGACCTATATGATGCTCAATATAGTTCATACGAGATAAAGGCAGCCTCACCTTCAAGTAGATAGGATATGAAATTGCAGCTAAATTTAGACATGTAGAGTAAATTTGGGTGTTGCGTTGCGTAGAAATTCATTTTTCTAAAAAAAAAAATTGGCGTGGCGTTGTATACTTTGTACTCTTCGTACCAATCACTGAACTGTCATGGTGAAGAAGAAAGGGCTGTTAAAGAGGCTGCTCCGTTGAACTCTGCGCATCGTTTTTAGACAAATTCAAGGTACAAAATATACATTCCTAGAGCTTCAAGTCACAAAAATACTGACAATTATCCATAATTTTTCTGGTAAAAACCAAGAATTGGATACTGGTGCACGGCATGGCCCGCCATACAGTCTCTGATCTCCTCCATTTGGTGTTGCAGCAATGACCGTATAAGCGAGTAGACAAGATCACGGAGGCGCATACGAAGAGCTATTTATACTAGCCATGCCATATCAATATGGATAACAGAAATTTATGTATGTGTATAAATTATCTTCAATTAATAAGCATTCCAATACAACCCGTCGTAGATGCTATATACAACGTCTCGGCCAAATACTCTGCGATTTTTACAAGTTCAGCTTGCCCACTAACAGGGTCTCGAATGTTCAACCAAACAATCTTGTAATACTATTCCGCTGAAACTTTCCTACCTCAACTAATAACCAATCGTCATCAATTGCCTCGTCACATAATGTCCCCCTCAAGGGAATTGCATTTGTCAAAGTACACGACGACTTTTAGCCAAAACAGCATGAGACCTATTAGAGCAACCGGCGATTTACCCAGATTGCGAACGCACCTGCATCTTCCACTCCTATATAAACATGCATTTAGGCAATTATTGAGTAGATCTAGATCCCACCAAGTTACCTGTATTAAGCTACGTCATAAATCGTATTAAGGGCCTGTAAGTCTTGGCTGTCCTTATTCATACAACGTGCAGCTTACATGCAGCGTGCTCGTCCAGATGCAGCGCACTGTCGAATTTCCAGCCAGTTACCGTCTTTACGAGAATTAATTAAATCATACCACCCGTCACAAGTCATTAAAGTTCGCAGGCATCTAAAAATATCACTGATTGGTAATACATCTGGAATCCCCGTTGAGAGTCCAGAATCGCCTCACGATTTCGTCTCGCGGAAACGTATCCGTGCAACTGTTTGTGTTTTTGAATCAGCTAATGGGCATGTATGACGCGGATAAAATAGTTCTTAGGCTCAGTTCAAACATGTAATCTCGTATCCTGTCAAAGAATTGGCGAATATCTAGCCAATAAAAAAGATTTACTTGCCAAAGTATAGCTACTACCACAATCCATAGGCCTCCTTTAGGAATAGAACCCCTCATGATGATCTATAATAGATACTTGTACATCGACTGCTCACTAATAAGACGTAGAGCTGGACCTTAAACAACATAAGCTTAATGCAACCTTACTAATATAGATGATATACATCGCAAACATTGAAACCCTTCCACTTGTCAACCCGGGATATTTCACTATTCGGGAACGTCAGTAATTGCTATTAGATATACTTGGAGTCGACGAAGCCTTAAGCGTCAACAGAGTATCTATATATAGATAGAAACTTCCACCAGTTTGTCTCGGTCAACCAAATCATCACTCCCACCCTTTCATTGCCTTCTATTCAATCTCAAAGAACAAGCAGACCCCATCTCCACCATGCAGTTGATAACAGCCATCTTCACCACTCTATGCCTCGTCCTTCCCGCGACAGCCGACGTGCGATACTGCTACCCCATACCAGGAACAGAAAGCACTCCCATCCCTCAGTCCATCCTCGATCTCGATTACCAAGTCAAGGTAGACTGGGGAAACAAACTCTGTACCCAGTCCACCTTTCCATCTGAGGCACTGCAAATCTTCCAGACTGCTCTCGAAGACGGTATCTTGGCAGAGGATGGCCACGTCTACGGTGTCGAGCTTGTACGTAACTTACACGTTAGTCCATTGCCTCGTCCAACACTAACTTTTTGATCAATAGGCCCTTCGTTTCATCACGTCCGAACTCATCTGTCTTGTACGTCCCAGCCTATCTCTTGAGAGTTTTGGCCAATACTGACACGACATTACAGAATAATGTTAATGCCCTTCTCGGCGTCGGAGCTTGTGAACAGGGCGGTTTCATGACCCTCGCCGGCCCCTTTGAGCAATGGACATATATTATCCCTCTCAGCTAGGGTATTGGCGGTTCACAATGTAAATGCATGTGCAATTGATTCCGTATTTCTATCCTGCCATTGATAGCAACGGTACAAGGACATTACTTCATCACCTGGTGAATGGAATGTAATTCAACAGCAGGTTTAGCTCGAATCCATTTATTGTATGAACAGTGCAGTAATTCGGTCTACATTGATCAACTACCAATAGGTTTCCCACTTCATCTTTAGTGACGTTCCTCCGTTGGCCAGCGTAAAAGTGTGTAAGTCGCCAATATGTTTGTAAAGAAGGGAGTCGACAAATTAGCACAGAAACAGACAATTTACACACCAAACGCCTTCAACCCATCCAGAATAGTCCTCTTACTATCCCTATATTTGCACATGTTTATTTTTGCCATTTCTTTTCGGCGTATAGATGACATCCGGGGGGGCCACAAGTGGATTCTCTTCACAGCATTTTTAACTCCCCCCAAGACCTGTGAGGAACCAGCCATGCAAAAAATAAGACATTCAGCGATACCTCTCAAGGCAACCACGCTAAAGGTGATAGGACTGAATATACAGATAAACCGTAGCCGCAAACAATATCACATATATCAAGAATATCGACGATATCAGTATTGGCCTCTAAATAAGATCGATGCAAAGGCAACAATGCCGCAACACCCATGTCACAGCGCAACAGTCCATACTGTCTAAACCAATATATATACAAATATCAACAATCACATTCAACAAAACACATCCGATATGGTGTAGTGGCTAACATCGCTCGCTCTCATCAAAGACCCGAGCAGCCCTGGGTTCGATTCCCAGTATCGGAGAATCATCTTTTTGGCATTGGAGAGCAATACGATCACTTGAGCTTACAATACCTTGGTCCTTCCTTTTTGTCTACGAACAAACCAAGGCAGCATATTCACATCACTAGACTAGATCAAGTCACAATGGCACAGACACAAGAGACATGGGATAAATCTTCTATCATTCTTATAGAGTTGAAAAAAGTCAAACTTTACCCCTGCAAGCCAAATTTCAGCGTCTTTAGAGCGCAATGGTTGTCCATACCCATATCCAAACCAGCTGTTTTTCCTCCTCTACGGCCCAAATGGCCAAACCTCCAGCTATGTTTCAGCGCTTCCTTTGCACATGAAGCACCCACCCAGGTGGAATGAGATTGAGAAAGAAAAAAAGAGAAGAAAAAAAAATCTTTAATACACAAGGCAATCCTTTTATCATTAAAACTGCCGAACCCTTCTCATAAAGTCGTTAAAAAAACAAAGGTGTAGTGGTGAATGAGTAAGTGTTGGTAACATCTTGTACACTGGCAAAGACATTACCGTGATGTTTCTGTCAATCTTCATTCTGGAGATTTTTTTTTTAGATGTCAAGGTTGCTCCAATCTATTTGTTGGAAAATGTCTGGCTGCGTGGTTTGAGAGAAGCCAAGGTTTGCGCTTGGCATCTCGGTAAACAGGGACTGGAAAACATCCGTCTTGTCTACTGTTGCTGGGAAAAGCTGAAAGTCGGCGCCTTCAGAGGCATACGACTCGTCAAAGCCTTCATCGACCTCGCGCAGTGAGGTCGGTGTGTATAGAACTGCATTCTGCTGCGCATTGGGAGAGAACTGCGGCTGGCCCAGGATGGGGACAGTGGCGCAGGGCGGAGGCTGGGTGTGGTAGACGGGCATCTGCTGGGGCATCATTTTGCTGTAAACCTGCTCAGGAGTAGGGAGCTGGGAAGGAATCTGCACGTGGGCAGCGTAGATATCCTCATCGTTGATGATAAAGGTGGAGCCGTTCTGGTAGGGAGGGTACTGCTCGTAAGAGGATGTGGCAGAGACGGGAGAGGGATTCTCAAGAATCAGGTCCATGGCATCAATGGCTTCAGGCTGGGCGCCGTACGTGGCGAACCAGTCGGCATTGGTGGGGTAGAGAGGGAAGTCGCTGGTCATGCTCTGGTCTTGCGGAGGTGTGGGCACGCTGTAGCTGGGCGTGGTGGAAGGAGTAGAGACGGTGCCAAGAGGGGGAGTCTGCTGGGCCACGGATCCGTTCTGGCTGGGAGCCTTCTTGCCGTTGGTCTTGGTGCGAACATAGGTCCAGCCGTGAGCCTTCTCCATGTGCTGCTTGCAGTTTGACTCACGCTTCGACTTGTACGGGCAAGGCTTGAACAGACACTCAAACATGGCCGGGGCATCCGAGTGCTTGTCATTGATGTGGCGGTCCATTTCCTTTTCGGTGGGCCAACCGTAGTCGTGGTACTTGCAAGTAGGGATGGGGCACTTCCAAGGACGAGAGTGAGTCTTCTCGTGCTTGGTGAGGTCGCAGGGGCGCTTGAACTCCTTGGTGCAGCCAGGCTCGCGGCACTTCTTGGGGGCCAGCTCCTCGGGGCTGGCATTCTTCTTCCGGCGGGCCATGGATCGCATGATTTCTTCCTCGTCCTCGCGCTGCTCGCTCAGGGAGCGCTTGAGCGGCGTGGGGGATTCGCCCATGTCAATCACCTTACCCGTGGCCATGGAGATGGCAGTGCCGTCCTTCTTGATGCGGACCAGCTCGGCAGGACGGCCATTCTCGGCGATGCCGCCATAGAGACGGACCTCGTCAGATCTTGACGGGGCATTAGCAGGGCTCTCCAGGTCTACGAGAGGTATGAAGCGCGGTACGTACTGGTCAATGTCCATGTCGTCGGCAAGGCTGCCCTTTTCCTTGATGGCGGCGAGTTGCTTGCCGTACTGGTAAATCTGCTCCTTGAGGTCGATGAAGTATCCGTTAGTGTACGGTCGGTCGCCGGGGCGAATTTGTTCGCGGTCGGTGAGATATTCGACTGTGGCCTGAATGCAGCGGACGGACGTGAGGCAGAAATCAAGGTACAAGGCGGCGGACTTGGCCTTTTCCTTTTGACGTAACATCCGATAAGCATCACCCCAAACACCATCATCGGACAGAAGTCGACTTACCGGTGCCATGAAGATCAAGGTCTTTTCGAGATCTCGCAGGCAAATGATTTCCTTGGATCGGATGCGTCGGGGCACATCCAGAACAATGGGCTCAAAATCCTTGAGCGTGGGCTTCTCCAGGAGGGGGCGGAGAGTGTGTTCGCGGATGCGGTTGAGTTTACCGTGACGAGGAGAGATTTGAGCTACTGGGATGTAGAAAAGCAGAATTGGGTTATTCCAGACGGAGAGTTTACGTTTGCTGTGGGGGAAAGCTCGAGAGACTTGAAAGTTACAGGGACATTGTGATATTTCATGAGACAAGATATAAAAAATGCGGCGATGGTATTGGAGTGCTCACTGGATGAAGCACTATAGATGGCTATTAAACTATTTGGATATTTCATTCTTTACACAACAAAGGAAAAGCTAAGAAACAAGAGACATAAGACGTACCAAGGCTTTGTTAAATAGACGAATATGCGTTCAAAGCCATTTGTCCTCCAAGGTGAGCGTACAAAACGTTCCCGCTGGCAATCTCGCCACTCTTGATGAGCGCCATCATGCCCGCCAGGCTCTTTCCCTCATAGACCGGATCCGTGATGAAGGCCTCTGTGCTCGCTCCAAACTTGATGGCCTCAATCGTCGTCTCATCCGGAATGCCATAGATCTTTGCATTGAACCTGTCGTCCAGCACGATATCCGCCTCAGTCACATCGTCTTCCGAGAGGCCAATCTTGGCAGCGGTGAATTTGGCGATGCGCAACACCTGGTAAAACGTCTCCTTGGGCTTCCCCGAAGCGTCGATGCCAATGACCTTGCGCTTGGGCGAGCCCAGCTTTATCTGCGCAAGCTTGAAGCCAGCGACGATGCCCGCCATCGTCGACCCCGTCACGGCACAAACAATAATCGTATCGAAAAACACGCCCATCTCCTTCTCCTGCGCCTCCACCTCGAGCGCCCAACGCGCAAACCCAAGACCGCCAAGCGGATGGTCCGACGCTCCCGCGGGGATGTAATACGGCTTCTTGCCCGCGCTCTCCAGCTCGGCCTTGAGGTTCGCCAGCGTGGGCTTGTGCTCGATGCCAAACAGCGACGGGTCCAGCCTCACGTCGCCGCCCATGAGCCGCGACAGCTGGATGTTGCCGACTTTCTCGTAGCCCGCGTCGTGCCAGTCCACCCAGTGCTCCTGGACGGTGGCGGCGGCGAGGCCGAGCTTCGCGGCGACGGCGGTGACGGCGCGGGTGTGGTTGGACTGGACGCCGCCGATGGAGACGAGGGTGTCGCTTCCTTGGGAGACGGCCTCGGCGGCGAGATACCTGTGTGTATGTTGTTAGAATAGGTGATGGGAGAAGACGAGGGAGATGGATGGGTTTACTCTAGCTTGCGGACTTTGTTGCCTCCATAGGCGAGGCCCGAGTTGCAGTCTTCGCGTTTGGCATAGACGTTGACTTTGCCGCCGAGAGCAGCGGATATGCGAGGGAGTTGCTGGGATGGGGGAGGGCCCGAAGAGGAATGATTCACGGGGGAGGCTGGCGAATGGTTCTGGGAGAGTGAGGGCTGCCATTGTGATGTGCTGGTTGGTAGATGGTTTTCAGTGTAAAGGTTCTTTGGTGTAAGTCGGGATATGCGGTGTGGATGGTGAGGAATGATGAGTATGATGCTATACTCGATGGAAGCAATCAAGGCTCGATATATACCATTGAGACTTGGCAATTCACAGTCCCATATCCTCGGTTATCTCTTTTTCAAATCACCGATCTCGGATAATGAGGTTTATCAGCATCCATGATACATCTTGCATCCATCTTGCGCTAAATCAAAAGACACAAGATGCGGAGTAAAATAGCATGAAACCAGCCAGCCACCGAGAATGCAACCTCATGCTAATCGCCCCTCCGCGCTATAATTGGCACGCCTAGATCTTCTAGAAAGCTGGTAATTCTCCTTGGAAGGCGGGTCTGGCCTATCTTTTTTGGCGAGACTTGCGCTGACTTTCGGGCATATTCTGGGGATAGTGGATGTGATGTGTTGTTTGGAGGGCGCGCGCGGGAGGTTGTCGAGAGGGCGTGAGCGGATAGTGGCGGCTTGGTTTTTTTGGGGGGGGACGATGGGATATTTTGGGGTGTGTTGATGTTGATGTTGATGATGGAGGGGGATGCGATTGGTGGATGATGGGAGGATATGGGGTACGCGTATATGCAGCAAGACAAGGAGTGATGGATGTTTGACTGGTATACTCTGTATTCATTAGGATGACAGTCATGACATTTACTGTATCGGTATAGGCAATGGATAACAATTGGAAGCTTTTATACGTTGTTCAGAGTCTTCAATCCAATAGTATCCTCTTGATCTGGTGGGCTCTAGATAACTGCACTGTAGAGGGGCTATGATGTAATGTTTCTCTTCAAGTCAACCAGCCTCATTAGATATTCTCTAGAGAATTCTAGTTATGTGTAAACCAAATGTTGGATGACTCTCTCTGACAAGCCCATCAAAGAAAGCTACATGCCGAGAGCGTTGTTCAATTGTTCATGGCGTGTTTACAAGGGCACTCTCTTTCGTCACAGGGGGTGAATATGCCGACTTTATCGCGCTCAAACTTCTTTAGCATTGAATATCAGGGCCATTAGATTGATGTATTTGCTATCGAGCCAAGCAAATCATATCATGATGGACGTCTTTGATGCAGATTCTTAGATGACTCATACATGTACATATGGACCAAGTCCCACTGAGAGGTGGACTGATGCACGAATGTTGAGTCATCCGCATCAACAACACAGCTCAATATTCTAATGGGATCAATGTTGTAAGTAAACCGTTGAAAAAAATAAATAAACTCCCGAGTCGCCGCCATTCATCTGCATGTTTGTGACGCATTGTCTTGGACAGCCTCCAGGGACCATTGACATCCTACATTTCCCATCATATCCTCTCCAGCATCACGCCCTTCTTATGCAACATCCAGTCTCAAGCTCCCTTAATACACTGTCTGAGACACTCATGCTCTCAACAAATCCAGTACTCTTCAACAATTAAACTCGTCCCGGCCATGTTGGCTTCAGCCACTCACAGTGCCAGCTCGAGACTCCATCTTACACTGTTCAAAACAGCTGCAGACCGACCCGCTATTCGGTCCGTGCCGCTCACCAAAAGGCGAAGCTCTCCAGCTTCACGCATGAGTAGAAGAATTCAATAATGATGTTCTTGGACCAATCTCGCTTCAGTTGGTTAAGATACAATGTATTTATTACAGGAGAGCAAACGAGGCTGATGAAGGGCCATGTACAAGTCTCGTATCTGTAGGTACATCTCCGGAGCACCGTTATCGCCCTCCATCTCACCACCTTTCGAGGTCCCCACCTCGAAAAGCTTTCCATCCTTTGCCAGCCCTGACGTCTTCTATTCTGCATCCTCCGGATTCTTCCTCCACAGCGCCACAATCTGCCTCAACCCACTCGCATCGTGCTGAAGGACGTTTGCTACAGCATGATCTTGTGGCGGCAGATTGGCGCGCAGGTTCTGGCTCACACGCCCGCCGTCTGAACCACCCCAAGCAAACCAACTGTCTGAACCACCACGCGCAAAAGACGAGCCAAAGACGAGCTGTAGAAGGCCGTTGAAGGTCTCACATTTCGCAACTACGAACAAAGAAACACGACAGAAAAAGGCGATCCGAGATTGTCCGCCGGCGGCATCATGACGCGCCCTGCAAACGCTCGACCCGGCCCGGGCGTCGTCACGACTCGGTCACGATCGTCCAGGTCCTCCGGCTCGTTCCACGCCGGCGCTCCCATCCCCAACATTGCAGCCCTGCGACGGCCCTCGATCCCGCGATACCAGACATTCCCGACGCCTCCTCCCAAACCGCCTTCCGATGCCTCCAGCGACCGCTTCGCCTCGGCCGTCGAGTCCGACTCCTCGTCCACCTCGTCCTCCCGCGACCACGACGAGACGCCGCTGCCCGTGCGCCAGCTCCTCCTCCTGGCCTTTCTCTCGCTGGCCGAGCAGACGGCGCTCAACTCGATAGGGCCATATCTGCCACAGATGGTGGGGTCCATGCCGGGCATCCCCAAGGAAGAGAGCGGTCTGTATGTCGGTCTGCTGGCCAGCGTCTTTGCCCTGGCCCAGCTGTCCACCAACTTTGTCTGGGGCTACATGTCGGATGTCGTGGGCCGAAAGCCGGTGCTGCTGGCCGGCACCTTTTCGCTCATGTGCTGCTTTTGCGCTTTTGGCTTCTGTAAGCAGTACTGGCAGATGATTCTGGTTCACGCCGCCATGGGTCTGCTCAATGGCAATGCCACCTGCGTGCCCACCGTTCTGGGCGAAGTGACGGATCGATCCAACCAGAGCAAGGCATTTACATATCTTCCCGTTATTTATTCTCTGGGAGGCCTCACGGGCCCGGCGCTGGGAGGAATCCTAGTCGGGCGCATGGGCAAAGAGTTCCCTTACCTTGGGCCCAACGTCCTGAGCGCCGCTGTTCTAGGGGCAGCCGTCATTGTGGTGGGCATCTGGTTTGAGGAAACGCTGGAAGATGTCGACGATGACCCGTGGAAGCCAACGTGGGCTACCCGGCTCTCGAATCGCATTTCAAACATCTTTAGTCGAACTCCACGACGAGAATCGTGGAGCACGAGGTGGCCTCGTCCTCAAGCCGCCTCTCAAACGCAGCCTTTATTGTCCCCGAGCTCTGAAGAGGCGGCTTCTGATGACAATGATGGCAGTCCGGATGACGACGAGGCACTGGAGATATCAAAGCCGGCGGGTGGCAATCACAAGGAACACAAGCCATGGCGGGAGCTTCTCAATCGCACTACAATGACCCTCCTAGTTACGTATCTAATATTCCAGTTGGCCAACCTTAGCTTCAACAGCTTGTATCCCATTTTCGCAGCCTCTCCGTCTCCAGCTGGCCGAGATCTCGACCCCGGCAAAATTGGCGTCAGCTTGAGTTTCGCAGGTCTGATTACCATCCTCTTTCAGGCATTTATTTTCCAGCCACTCAAGGGCCGGTTCGGAAACTTGGGCACGTATCGCTTCGCCCTGTTTGGTCTAGCCGTCAGCATGATTGCCATGCCGTGGATTGGCTATGTTGACGACAAGCCCCTATTCGGTCTGGGAACCGGAACAATGTGGCTGTATATCGAGCTTGGCGTTGTACTGATTTTGAAGACCATCTGCGCCGTGGGCGGACTTTCGTGTGTAATGCTGTTGGTAAGTCAAATCAAACCAAATTGCAAGACGCGACATCTTTTGCCTTGATTTCTAACACATGTCATTTAGATAACCAACTCGGCGCCTTCCCACAATAGTCTGGGAACCCTGAACGGAGTAGCCCAGACGTTGTCGGCTCTAGGCCGTAGCATTGGCCCTTTTGCTTCGGGTAGTTTGTTTACGTTGTCCATGGGCATTCAGCCCAAAGGCGGAGGTTCTTGCGTGGAGTTTATTTGGCGGCCTGGCTCTTTTGGGCTGCATTGGGTCCATCTTTATTCGAGGCGATGGGCTTGAGAGCGACGACTGGTATAACGGGGAGGATGAGGCGGACGAAAGGGGTGAGGATGACGAGCATGCTGACATTGAACAACAACGGGAATAAGCGCTGATTTGGATATATACTATTGGAAAGCCGTAATTAATAGATACCAGAGCGACAGGATAAATCGTTATAATAAATAAACATGGCGCTGTGAAGATTAATTTCATTTAAAAAAAACAAATGGTAACCCAATATGCACGAGCAATTCCTGGACGGTACTTGGACATGGTCGTTGTTAAACCAAGTCGTATATGCGATGTAAAGTGTCTTTTACAGCGTAAGCTTGAATAGGCCGTTCATGACACTGGATCGGATGTCGGATAGGCTCAACTTATACTACTTTGACCAGCAAGGGTTCCAAGCCGAAGCCGACAGCCGCAGCCCCTTGACAACTCTCACAACTCCCAAGTCTTTAAAACCTCTTTAACAAGACTCCCCTGCGGCGGAGCCCAGAATCCCCTCCGTGCCAATCAACTGCCGGACCCAGGCAACGCCAACGACCGTAACAATCCAAGCACCGAGACGTGATTCGCCGCCCTGCTCGGGACATCGGCAGCCAAGGCACACAAGGTCCAGGATGGCCATACTCCGCAAAACCTGCTCACAGATCCAGCAACAAGGCATCAATCGAACGGGCTCTAGGCCACGGTAGGTAATTTTCCCTTGGAACGCCCCTTTAGCTTATTTTCTTCGCCTTTTGAGTGACGGAGTGAGATTTTAGGGCCAGCGGTAAGGGGGAGGGTGATGTGATGGGGGAAGTGGATGTCTTTTTTTTTTGACGTTTGGACCATCATGCCGATGGGCCGACAGGGCAAGAGTTTGCGGCAATAGGAGAGAGGATAGAGCTGAAGAGAGTACGAGAGGTGGTGTTTTTGTAAGAGCTGATTCGCGGATAATTCTGGGCAAGTAAGAACCAGTGATATCAATGCTCGGGGCTAGTGAGATGTCGGAAGTTGTGGACGAATTGCCCTTTTGCGTCGAGCCGAGTCAAAAAGAGGAATGTTACGCAAAGGTTGATAGGACCAGCATGTCGGATTTAATAACACTGCTATACGCAGTCTGCTGATTGGGCGAAGCTGTTGCAAAAATCATCTCATGTTGTTTCGTATCCTTGCATATATACAGATTATGGAGTTGAGCAAGTTTGTGATGGAACTTGCAGTGATGCAGCAGCCCTGAGATCGGCGTCCGCATGTGTATGTGGACAGACAGGATGTAATGAAACAATGTTCCGTATGTAACAATATATAAGGATCGCAGCTCTTACGTCTGTGGCTTGTCCTTTCGTTCCTTGATACAAGGCCAGAAAATCAACTTGCTGGCAACACCAACACCACGGCAAGCTATAAGTGAGAATTCAGTAATGAAAAGCAAAATGCTGTCCCCTACAACACTCACACTCCTAGCCTTGGGCTTGGGGGCCAGATTCGCTTCAGCGTGGGACCAAGCTCCCGCCCTCGCCGGCAAAGGCGCACCCATCTCCGACTCGGACCGCCTCTACACGGGTGACCAGTCATCCAATACCATCACCGTCATCAAGCCGACTACGGGCGAGGTGCTGGGCACCATCAGCCTGGGTGACAGCCGGCTAACAAACGACTTGAACCCGCAGTACGTCAAGTCTGTCAACTCGCACGGGCTCGGCTTCTCTCCCAATGGCAAGCTCATCGTGTCCCTTGCCATTACGAGCAACACCGTGACAGTATTCCGGACCGAGGACAATTCAATCGCCTCGCAAACATTCGTGGACCGCAACGCGCATGAGGCCTTCTTCGAGAGCGACAACCGACACGTCTGGGTCGGCACGCGAGGCGTTGACCGCATCGACATCGTCGACGGACTCAAGGGCGGCATGGTCGGCTATGTAGAATCCTACGGAGGTCCGAGCAAGGTTGTCTTCAGCCCGGACGGCAAGCTGGCGTATGCGAACCATGTGCGGTCGCCGTCGCTGTCCGTCATCGACGTGGCCAAGCGCCGAGTCATTGCCAACATCACGGGCCTGGGCGACGTCTTTTCATCGGACATGATGATGTCGCCAGATGGACAGCGGCTCTGGACAGCGCACAAGATGGTGGGAAAGGTGACCGTCATTGACCTCGTCAGGCGCAAAGTCGTCGGCGTCTTGGACACGGGAGACGAGACCAACCACGCCAACTTTGCCGTCCTCAACGGCACCATGCACGCCTTCATCACCGTGGCATCGACCAACGAGACGAGAATGTATTCGCAGCCGCGCCCCGACAAGATGCCCGTCTACTTGGGCGCCATCAAGGCCAGCGGTGTCGAGCCTCACGGCCTGTGGCCCAGCGCGGACAACACGCGCCTGTACGTCGTCAATGAGCACTCGGACACGGTCGACTTTATCGACTTGACCGTCTTCCCCCCAAAGATTGTCAAGACCATCAACGTTGCTCAGGAGGGCCAGTCCATCATCTACGTGTCGGGCGCCGTGTCTTCCGCAAGCAAGGGCACGCAGAACCTGGGCAAGCAAGGCCTCTTCAACAAGCCGGCACTCAACAAGATCCTGACGGAGTCTCAGCCCCAGTCGTCTGGAAAGGCTTCGCCTTCGTGTCTCGTTACGGTGAGGCCGGAGATTGGACTGGACATGTTCCAGGTGATTGGACGGAGCCTCGCGTTCAACACGACTTACACCGTTTCGGCGACGGTTGGGGACAAGAGGATTCCGCTGGTGGATTTCAATGCGACGGCGCCAATGGGAGATGGATGCGGGACGGCGCCGCAGGTGTTGGCCTTTTTCAAGTTTATTGGCGTCTATGAGATGGACGATTTGGTGATGACGTCCAAGTCAGATGCTTAGATGATGATGAGGTTAATGGCCGGTGATGCGTGATGGGTGACAAGTGACGGGAGGGTTTTGTATTACCTGTATGTTAATTTAGATAGTAATGATTCGGATCTGTGTTTTCTAGGTATATCTCGATGATGGATACTTTGCGTCTATTATAATAAACTTGATGTTGAGATGATGGTTCCTGAACTTCATATGAGGGTGACTTGGGTTAGAAGCCGGGAGAGTAGAAGAGAGTGAAGAGAAATTTTTTTTTTAAAAAAAAGGCTTCATATAACAGCTTGTATTTTAATGCACTTATACTAATATATAGGAGTAAAAGGCACATGACTGCTCAATGTGACGGGCACTCCGATTCTCGGGTAACGAGGGAGTGGAGAAAGTAGATGATTTGAAACGCAACTCTTATAGGGCAAAACACTACAAACATATATCATGGCCTGCTACAGGACCCAGGAGGTAAAGAAACTGACAAGTGATAAAGCTTTGCCCTGAAGCTGCTGCGCGGTAGCCGATGGAACGGCTGGATTTCCGGCAGCAAGAGCCCTGGTCGGATCAGCTGGCCCTGGAGGGTATATCAAACTTCTGTTGATGTGTGCTTTGATCTTCTTGGCTATTGCCCCCGAAAACACCACCTTGCGCTCCCAGCCTTGCGTGAGGACCGCTCCATACGGGCCAAGATCGAGACATGTGACATATGTTGGCTGGTAGTATGGGGCGGTTGGCAGGTTGAGAAGATCTGCTGCGGCATTATAGCCCGCTGCTCGGCCCATTGGTATGGCGTGTTGACATGACATGAGGGCGTCGTGGCCGGGGTCGCCTGTCGGGGCACAAGCCGAGTCACCGGCTACGAAGATGTCTTTATTCGACGGCAGACGAAGATCTTGGTCGACGCGTAGGCGGCCCAGTGCGTCCTTGTCCCCCGGAATCTGTTTGGAGAGCTCTGTGGCTGCTACGCCGGCCGTCCAGACGACGGTCATGGCTTCAACACGCTCCCCTGCTTGGGTCGTGATGCCAAGAGCGTCGATAGCGATGACTGTTGTCCCGAGTTTCGTCTCTACTCCCAACTGGCCAAGGGCTCGGGAAAGTGACGTGGCGGGGGCCCTGTCCGAGGGTATCGCCAACCTCTTCCCCCCGCGAGACAAGCAACACTTTGACATCGGCATCCTTGCCCAAGATGGACCGAAGCCGCCCTGTCATCTCTGTGGCAAGCTCGATGCCCGTGAAGCCTGCCCCGCATACAATGACGGTGTTTCGGGCCTTGCTCGGAGGTTTTGCTTTGAGACTTTGCAGGTGGTTTTCCAACCTGACGGCGGAACTCAATTGGTTCACATTAAAGGCATGGTCGTCCAGGCCGGGGATGGGAGCTCGGATCAAGCAGCTGCCAGCCGCGAATATCAAACGATCATAGGGCTGTATTGACGTAGAACCAGAGGGGGTAGCAATCACGACATGCTTTTCCTCGACTCGGATAGCGTCGACAGTGCCTTGGATGAAGCGAATCCCCGTCGCGCTGAAGAGGTCAGCGAGTGGGACAAAGAGGTTTTCCGGGCTTGATTCGTAGAGCCTCGGCCGCAGGACCAGCTGAGGCTCAGGCGCAATGAGAAGCACTTGGATATCGGCCGCAGCTGGATCTTTGTCGAGGTGCAAGGAGATGAGCCGCCTGGCTGAGAGAGCGCTCCAGACGCCGGCAAACCCAGCGCCAACGATGACGATGTTGAGTGGCATAGCAACTTGAACTTTGGATAGGAAATGAAGAAAAGGCAGAAAAGGCAAACAGGACTATATTAATCGGGCTCAATTGTCAAAAGACTCGGGAATCGATGCCTCTGCTGGCTTGTCTTGTCCACAAGGCAAGGCCCTTTTATACGAAAAGAAAAGTCAGACTTGTCATGTTGGCTGATTCACCCCAACTCTTGCATTGTCGGAGAAGAGGTAGGCTAATACGCAACGACTACACGTACCTCGACCTATTTGATGAATGATGGGTATTCGAGTGATGGATATTCGGGTAATGGATATGTATGTATCATTGATCATGATCCTTGTGTTCGATGACGCCTTTAGTGGACAACAGTGGCTCAATAGCGACTAGCCCCCCTGCTGATGTCACCTGGGCCACCTTGATGGCCTTGAACCAGGCACCTAAGCTCCCTTGTGACTCCAGCATCTAATCTACATGTAATCCTCCCATCTTCAATTCCTAGCCCAACACCATCGCCATCTTCATCGCCAAATCACCATCGCCATCACTGTCGTTATCCATGGAATCATAATCACCCTTTGCCCTCCATCATGCTTGAATCTCTCTTCCTCGGTGGCCTCATCGCCGCCGCCGCGGTTGAAGCCGCGCAGCCTGGCTCCGTCAAGCCGGTGGCGGCTCCCATGCGAGATCTGACTTGGGGCCAGCTCAACTTTCTGCACACGACAGACACGCACGCCTGGCTCAGCGGGCATTTCCTCGAGTAAGTTGGTCAATTTGGCCTTGATTCCTTCGCTCGGATCTCCATAAGTCGAGCAGCTATGGGGGGGTTGAAGCAGCAGTCGCAACAGTGGCGGAATTCATGCTCACATCCCTTGTTCCATCTAGGCCCTCCTTCTCCGCCGACTGGGGCGACTACATCTCCTTCTCCCAGCACATGCGCAAGCTGGCCGACGACAAGGGCGCCGATCTCCTTCTCATCGATACCGGCGACCGCATCGAGGGCAGTGGCATCTACGACAGCTCCATCCCAAAGGGCCTGTACCAGTACGATATATACGCTCAGCAGAAGATTGACCTCATCACCACCGGCAACCATGAGCTGTACAAGGCCTACTCGATCGACATGGAACACAATACCACCGTCCCCAACTTCAAGGACAACTACATCACATCCAATCTAGACTACATTGATCCCAAGACGGGCAAGCGCGTGCCCCAGGCCCAGCGATACCGCAAGTTCAAGACAAAGAACCTAGGCATCAACATTGTGTCCTTTGGCTTCCTCTTCGACTTCACGGGCAATGCCAACAACAGCGTCGTTCAACCGGTGGCCGATACCGTCAAGGAGGATTGGTTCCAAGAGGCCATCAAGGAGAAGCCCGACCTCTTTGTGGTCATTGGCCATGTCGGTGTGCGCATGGAAGAATTCAGAACCATCTTCAAGGCTATCCGCAAGGAGGACTGGGACACGCCCATTGCCTTCTTTGGCGGCCACCTACACATAAGAGACGCCGTGAGCTATGACTCCAAGTCATTAGCCATCGCCTCCGGTCGCTACCTCGAAACCATCGGCTGGATGTCCATTGATGGCATCGTCAAGAAGCAGCCCAAGGAAGACGGCGACAACGAAGAAGTTGAGATTCAAAAGGGTCCCACCTTCACACGCAAATATATTGACAACAACTTGTACGGAATGTACTACCACACTGGCTTAAACGAGACAACCTTTCCTACCAAAGAGGGTCAGAAAACGAGCAAAATGATTGAGGATGCCCGCAAAACTCTGAATCTTGGCCATCGCTACGGCTGCGCACCCCGAGACCTGTGGATGACTAGGGCCCCGTATCCCGGCAAAGACAGCATCTACACTTGGCTTGAAGAGGACGTGCTCCCGGACGTGGTTGTCAACGAGGACCGCAAGGATAAGCCCCGACTGGCTATAGCCAACACTGGTGGCATCCGCTTCGACATTTTCAAGGGTCCGTTTACACGAGATGATACGTTTACCGTGAGCCCTTTCACCAGTGGCTTCCGCTACGTGCCCGATGTTCCGTACGAAATTGCTGCCAAGGTTATTGGGCTTCTCAACAGCCAGTCGAGAATCTTTGTTGCTGGGCTTCCAGACACTCGACAGTTGACCATTCCGCAGCTAATGTATCCACGCCCGAAATACCTTGATGAGATGGAAGTTGAGACTGTTGAACAAGGCGAAGATGAAGATGAATCAGAGGCTCGCCTCGAGCTGCGTGGAGTGGATGCCTCGGAGGACAATGATGAAATCTTTGGCGGCTATACGACAAAGGACGACATTAGCAAGGACGGAGATGACACCGTCCACAAGCCCATTGATTTCTACGCAGTGCCCAACTGTATCCAGGCCGAGATTGGTTTCCCGGCCGAAGGAAAGCCCGAGACGGTAGACCTCGTCTTCCTCGACTTTCTACAGCCATGGATGATTCCCGCCCTCAAGTTTAGCGGCGGCGATTACAGCGCCAATGATGTGGAGTCGTATATGGAAGGGACGTTGACGGACAAGTTGGCCAATTGGATTGGCGACAACTGGAAGGATGAATGCAAATAGATTGTTTTGGTCCAGTTGTCCGTTTTGCATAGGCCTGTTTTTGAAAGGAGTTTTGTTTCTAATGACTTTGGATGTGATGATGCGATTTAACATGATAGATTGCCACATGAATGATACAACTTTAAATCGTCAACGCGCATTGATCTGTATTTCGCTCAGTCATTTCTTTGCTCGATATCCCTCACTCAGGCAGCTCTCAAGAATCATACCCTAAGGAAACGGCTCTTTTGGGTGGAGGTCTTGATTAACTTGTGTCCAATTACGATACTGGCCAAAACAACGAATAGGATTTTCGAGAATGCATCACATGCAAGAGGGGGAGGTGTAGCTTAATGAGCAGGCTCTGAACACGAAGTTGTGGCTGTGTGCGTATGCCACGAAGAGGGACTTGCATAAAGAGGAGATCTGCGGCTTTATGAATCCATCTCAGCCGCATACATGTACATGCTCACCTAGTAGTTGTGATGGAAGAGTGAGGTGCTATAGAGTGTAACAAGTATGAAGACAATCTTTGGCTGTGTTACAAAACGTAACAACCAAGCCTTGTGTTTTAGGTGCGACTTTGAACTCCCCAAAAAAATTGAGCCGTAGAGATAGGCAACATCAGCCGTAAAGTGGGCTGTAACGCGCCAAGATGTATGAGTTACTCGTAGGATAAGATATCCATGGATGCTTCGAAGGGATAGACCCTTTGTTTGGGCGTGTATTCACAGGACAGTACCGGTCCTGTAGAGCAATCAACTCATATAGTAACTGCCATCTCTTCAGAGCCCCCGAGATGGGCACCAAAAGCGAAAATCCAAGGCATTTTATCTCATAGCTTGGCCAGGCGGAGAAGGAATATTTGGTGTGGTAGCATCCAAAAGGATGGGACGCCTGTGGGTGCAGGGGAAGAATTTGAAGCTTGCTCAGCTGGTTAGACATCTATTGGCTCTCTTGCGCTTAGCCTAATATATTTGTTCGACGAGGATGGCTGAGCCGCATTTGTTACTGGAGAGAGACCCCCGCGTCTTCATGCTCAGCCCGGTCGAATGATTGAGGGGCTCCAATCGTTTGCTGGAAATTTATCGCGTACATGTCCGGAGTCTGTTGATGACGCCCTGCGGCTTTATTAAGAGTCTTCTGATACCCTTGTTTAACCCACAGAAGTTTTCTTTCCGTCATTCTCCATGGCAAACAATATAAACAAGACAGGCTTTAGAGGGAGATTGTTTATTTATTTATTTATTTATTTTATTATTATCTACTAAGTAAGCTAGTTATATAAGTCTTTATTTAAGCATTAAAATAGTAAAAGCTACTAAGTTTAAATTAGGCATTTACTATATTTTAATATAATAAAAAAATAAAAAATATTAATTATTTATAATATTTATTTTATAAGGGGGCTATATAAGTTATT
>MDJU01000809.1:0-13166 GCA_001721665.1 Trichoderma pleuroti | reverse complement strand
TGGCAGTATCGCCGAGCCAGACGATGTTTCGTATCGCCGGCTCAGATTTGGCTGAGCGCCAGGGGGGAGTTGAGACGTGATGACGCCGAAGAAAATTGATCGAAGCTCACCGCCGTCAATCTAGGTGTAGGAGGGAAGCTTGCACAAAAGAGGGTAGGTCCAGTTGCCGAAGGATTGAGGGGTGTCGTACACTAGCCAGAAGCAAGATGCGTGGGACCTTGGGCTCCGCTGCGCACCGTATACTATACCTGTATCGGATAACTTTCACTGAAACGTCTACGAGTATTACTCATGAACGGAACAATTGAACCAGTTCATATCCTTAACGCTGAATTTGAACGGGCTAATGTAGTATCAAGCTATGCGGCATTAGTTGTCGGTAGGAAAATTTGAGAAAGTTGTAAGGTATAAATACACAGGAGGATAGGTAGGTAAACTTCGCATCTAAGTAATTTAACATCTTCATCTAGTCTACCCGTCTGCAACTTCTCAACTAAGACAGTTTGTATCTAAAAATTATTTATCAATCAGGATGACCAAGCTTCTTGTTATTATTGGCGTTACTGGCCAGCAGGTATGTGTAGCTCTTGGCATAGATTATTGGTCATCTTCTGAGACAGAGAAAGGGGTCCTCTATTGCTAGAGAATTTCTAGATTTGCCTAGTTGGAAAGTCCGCGGTATCACTAGGAATCCGTCTAGTCAAAATGCTTTGCATTGGGCAGCTGAGGGCGTTGAAATCGTGAAAGGCGACCTAGATGACACAGATTCCCTTCGAGCCGCCTTTCAAGGGGCAAACGCCATATTTGCAAACACCGATTTCTTCAGTCACATGTTCGATGGCACACACGGGCCTGACACGGCGTTGCAGTACGCTTTCGACAGGGAAGTTGAACAGGGGATGAATATTGCCCATGCTGCGTCTGACCCTAGCGTCCTCGAAACACTGAACACTTTGTGTACTCATCACTTAGTGATGCCTCCAGGTACAGCGGAGGGAAGTACACTACCGTTTATCACTTTGACTCCAAGGCTAGGACCATTGACTTGATCAAAAGTCAGTGTCCGGAGCTGGCTAATCCTATGAGTGCCCTGCAAATGGGCCACTACGTCACAAACTGGAAAGCTGTACCAGCGATGGCTCCGAGCGCCAACCGGATGAGGTGTACCTCACCAAGAGGCCCTTCTCTGGAGACCTGCAAATACCTTTTGTCGTTCCAGGCAAAGATACGGGTGCATTTGTCAAGGCATTACTGGATGTTCCTCCCGGGAGGACTCTGGTTGGTGTATCCGAGACGACCTTTTCGACGTGGGTAGAGATTTGGGGACGTGTATTAGATGTCCAGACTGCTTACCAACAAGTGCCCCCTGGTGAGTTCTACAGGGGCTTCCCAAAGCCACTTGGCCAAGAGTTGATGGACACGAATGAATACATGATTAAGTTTAGGTATATTAGTGGAGATCCTGAAGTCTTGTACCCAAAGGAGGTAGAAATTCTCCCATACTTACCGCAGTTACTATGATCCGAGTTAATCAGCTGACATTGCAGCCCAGTTGGACCCGAATATTAAGACGACCTCCATGGAGGAATATATCAAGGGCGAAGACTGGTCTAGCGTGCTGAACGAGCAGTAATTGTCTTCCAGGGCAAGACAGTATGGTATCGACCTCATTGGACGATGGATAACGGCACAATCCCTTGCTCCAGCGTGTCCATATCCGCACTCAGATTGCTGCTTCATCATCGAACCGGCGCCCATCGCAGCGCTGTCGCTAGACAAATCGAGCAAACAAAATGGTCGGTATGCCACAGTTGGTGGGCCTAGCGGACTAGAACTCCGCCTGATTAGGAGTTTCGACAGAGTCCAAGGGGTTTCTAGACATTCTCAATTAATAATGACACTACAATCCTAACACACTTAAATTATCATCGATTGGTTGTAATACTGGGGTGGCGTGCGTGAGGCATTGAACGGATCAATCCATTGCTCTTTAGGCCTGGTGTAACTGCTTGCGCTTCTCTAAAGGCCAGCCATGCCTTCGCGAAGGTGGCATAGCAAGTCTAGGCTTGGTTGCGCGCCATGCAAGAGGCGTCGTGTCAAGGCAAGTAAAGCCTCTCATAAAGTGAAATTGTGCAGTACACCTACTTATCAAAATGCTAGTGTGACATGAATACACCAGTTTGTGGTAGATGCTACCGTTATGGAGAGCACTGCCCATTTGCAGACACCAGCGCTGCCCGTGGAGCCTCAACAGAAGTCCTCCAAGCAGTTATTGTCATCTGGGACTCAGGCCTGTCTGTGTCCAACGATATATATAGCCTGTCACCTTCAATGCTTCTTTTGACAAAGTCTGCTCAATGCGAGGCGTCTTTAATTTTTCACGAGGCTCAGCAACATGTTTTTGCGATGCAAGCTCTCAACACCTTGTCGGTGCTATTCTGCCAGGGTCAAGCCTCTGGTAGTAGTATCAAGGCGCATGCCTGGCATCTGAAAGCCTCTGCAGGTTTCCATGCCTCTGTCGCCGGTAACGTAGTCAGTACCTACTTTGCGCAGTGGATTTTCGGCCTAGCAACTACCGTCTTCGAAATTCGGTTGTGCGTCACTCATCCAAGAGAGGATGCTATAGCCGAGACCTTCCACTTACTCAGAGGCACCGCAAAACTTGCGGTCGCTATCGCACCCCGGTTCATGCAAGATCAAAGGCTAGCACATGACAGAACAAAAGACACGAGCGCAAAGATCGATCTCGAATTTCTGGAACGAATCAAACTCTTGGAAACAAACATTTGTATGTTGGAGCCGAATAAGCCGTATCTAATTCAAGTTACCGAATTGCTGCAGACTTGGTGCGTTTCTATCCAGGGACAACCAAGGACATGGTTACACATCTTGTCATGGCCGGCGTTGGTGAGTGAAGCTTTTGTCGCCCAACTGCACTGTAAACATAAAAATAGCTCAGCGGCACTTGCTGTTTTTTTGCATTGGTGTTTTATAATGATTAAACTTGATGATACCTGGTTTCTGAATGGGTGGATAGCACAATTGGCGCAGTAAGCGTGGGCGCAATTGGGAGGAGGTTGGGAGTCCACCGTTATAACAGCACAGTTGCTCGAGCTCTGCGGTTAGGCCTTAAATAAGAGAGAATAAAGGTGTACAAATAGAAAAGAAGACATAATTTATAGACATGCATTTCATGTTATTGTGGCGTTTTCCGTATCTAGCTCAGCCTTTCAGAACCTAGCCCTAACATACCTAGCCGCTGCGTCGCCATATGCTCGGAAAGATGAGATCAGCCAGCTAATAGTGACGGGAACCAGGGGTAGTCTACAAGAGCCTGGATTCTGCCTACATGTTCTTGGTCGTCAAGCAGGTAACGGAAGCGATTCGCTACAGTTTCTACTGTCTAGTCGGTATCACCTTCATTGGTTTGATCGCATTTCCGTTCTTGGGTGAGTACTCGCTGAGGAATGCTTTTAACCCTAGAATTTGGCCTGTCTGCTAACATTTTACCACAGATATTTCTCTTCTCAAAGTCTAGAAAGAGCTGTGAGCCCTAGTAACTAGACTCTGACATACTACTGACACATTCAGCCACCGTACCTTCTTCAGCAACCAATACTACGCAATTCCCGTTGCCCATCCCGGCCGCTACTACGATGCATGCTACGGCGAAGCATTGCGAAGACCGCTTTGGTGCTTACAGTACGCCATTTGGGCATTGGAAGCCAATGGTCACTCAATATATGAATCACATGCTTCATCGCTTTACGAAAGAGCTCGTAAATATGCAGAAAGGGATGAAATGAAGGTGGGAGAATGAAACATACCCTACATCTTTCTGATTCCCAAGAAAGGGCCAAGCAGAGCATTTCATTTCGGTTGCACATGTACAGACTTGGCTTTTGCTTACCACTTTTGAGTCTAATACCATGCTGTTCACCAGAGCTTCAGTTAGTCTAGCCAAGACCACGCGCCTAGCTCAAATGATGGGCCTTGATCGACCAGATGGCGCAAGCGATGGAGCTCGAGCGGTTCTGCTACCCCCCGTGCCTTGGTGTGGGCTAGAAGAACACAGTCGAGTATTTTGGGGTACCTTTGCAATCGATTCACATGCCAGCTTAGCAACGGGGTGGCCATGCCTAATAGATCAAAACAGCGTCAGTCAACCAGACAGATCCCTACGCATGGACTAGTTTCTCACAGCGTTGCAGATACGCACTCGCCTTCACGCTTCAGAAAGGGCCTTTTCGGAAGGTAATGGGGAAAGCGTTCCATTCCTCGACCAGATATCTCAAGGGGGCTCTTATGATGACTTCACTCTTGTCACACTCCAAGTCTAAAGGAGCATATTGTAGTACATACATTGTCAAACGCGACGAGAACAAGTCGATACTTCGCCGGATTCCATCCGTCACTGCCGCCTGGATGATAAATTGTCACGCGTCATTTCTAACCTTCCCACCAGTCTTAAGCAGGCATAGTGTTCATTAATGGCATCGCTTACTCTAGCCCAGAGCTACCGTTTGAAGGGGTGAAGGATTCTGGATTTGGGAAAGACTTGTCTCGTATCGGGTTTGACGAATTCGTGAACAAGACACTGGTTCGCGTCGCGAAGAGTTTTTGACCATTAATTTATACGTAGCTGATCATATGAAACATGTTTTCATGAAAACCATTGTATATCTCGCAAGAGATTGACTAAGTAACTCGAGATGGGGTAGCTATAGCTAAGTATAAGATATAGAAATATATATACTCACTACCGTGAGCCAAAAACTAGATGCCAGTTAAGGCATGCATTAGAACTCTTCTCTGTATGCTAGGTCTTTAGGATAAGATTGTCTTAGAGCCGGCAACTATTTGTGCGATGATCGTGTCTTTGTCATACCGCTAGACTCAAAGCTAAACGCAAGGGTAGTCTTCATCTTTAGGTACAAACCACCCGCTCTCACAGGGATGGGGATATCCCAGATCGCCAAAGTTCTCAAGTTATTTGTCATCGGCCTCGGCATAGACTTCGAGACCGTGATCCACCATATATCCGACGCTCCGCTTACTCATATTTACTAGCACATTATCGTGAAAGGACTATTGGGACGCTCATCAATATGATCCCTTACGTCTCTCGCGGCCTCTCATTGATCAAAAAATTGCTTCAATTTTACGCCTGGATACCACGTATAAGATGAAATAGGTGAAAAAGAAAATAATTCTTTCCTCGTTTTCGTTTGGGAAATGTGTAGGGCCCTGATGCCTATTTTATGCTCTGATGATAGACGAAGACATCTGCAGAGCTAACATCATTAAATCTTCGTCTCGAGAAAGATTTGTATGCACGTCTTAGTCTGGTTTTATGTGGACACAAATTCTCGTCATAGTATAGCCAAAGTATGCTAGTCAGTAGCCATTGCAACTTCAACGTACCAAAATGTGCCACTGTGATTCCATTAACGCTTGATGAACATGGGATACAGGATCCTCCCGTGCTTTGAATATTGTAAATAGACACTGATAAAGGCCACTGGCAAAGTGTATGTTTTATTCTCATACTACACTCAAATGTATATGCTTCAAAGACGCCGCAGCTGGCTGGGTCGATTTTTGAGTGAACATGTACAACTACCTGCCCCCAATCAATGGATTCCTTACTCTACCGCAAAAAGTCTGTGCTGCAGATAAGGTCTTTGTGCTCTCTAAACGAGCTCAAAGTTTCTTCACACTTCTTGGTTATTCCTTGATATGCGTCGGTTCCCAATGGCAACCTAAACGGCATCTCACGACCAGTCGCAGAACCCTCACCACGAACAAAGTCCAAAATGAGCGATACCCCCTTTTCTGGATCACCGGGCTCCTTTCCTCCGAATGCAGCAAGCATACTTAACAAAGCTTGTGAAGCAGGTTTGTATTCCGCGATTTGTGCTTCGTGATATTTGGCATTGCTTCCGAGCGACGTTCGGAATAGCCCCGGTTCAACAAGCATTGTCTTGATACCTAGAGGATAAGTCTCTCTCCATAGACTCTCAACAAGACCTACAGGTTTGGTGTTAGATTGATCTGAATTATTGAAGATAATAAAAGCCATCATACCTTCGAGAGCAAACTTGGAGCCTGAGTATGCGCCGCCAAATGGGTATCCAACCCAGGCAACTAGAGAGCTAAAGAAAACTATTTTGCCATCTTTTCGCTCTCTGAAGTAGGGCAAAAATGCCTTGGTAATCTTGAAGACTCCAAATACATTTGTCTCAAACTGTTGTCGCAGTTCTTCAACGCTAGAGAGTTTTCAGCGCCACACTCAGCAGCGACGATTGAAACAAATATATCGCCTACCTTGACTCTTCCCAAGACGCGCCGGAGGAAGCGCCAGCATTGTTGACAAGCACATCTACGGTGCCGTATACGGCGATGGCCTGCTCTGCGATCTTGTTCAAGTTTTGTTGGTCATCTGTAACATCAAGTTGCAATGTCTTGGCCCCAGCATTTTCCAAGTCTCGGATACTCTCAAGCTTTCGAGCTGTCGCAATAACACGATCGCCCCGTGCCAGAATTTGAGTAACAAAACTTCGGCCAAAGCCAGAAGAGCATCCAGTCACAAGCCATACAAGAGGTGCCATTGTCGGGTAGAATTCTGTTTGTTTGATTCACGCGGTAGGTCTGGATATTAGTTTGAATCGAAATATTTTATTCATAGTGGTAAAAACTGCTCTTTATATACACGGATTATTTTACGTATGATGATTTATCACTTTTCTGTTTTGCTGGGTTTGGTCGCTTCTATCCATTCAATCACACGAGGAGCGGGTGGAAGCGGACTCTGTATAGGTGAAAAGAGACACTGGAGCGGCCGCCCAGTATACCGACTTTTGGATTAAAGCGGATAGTGGAACGAGAGAAATGTACACTGATTCATTGATACGAACTTGTAACCGGATTTATACAGCTAGAATTTGAATCCTATCGGGCGAGATCGACGGACTTTGCTTATCTCCAGGAAGTTGCGCTACTATTTTGTATTGGCGTCATGCGCGGTTTGACACTATTCGCCATGCTCATGAGAAAGAAAAAAAAAACACATGAATTCCCTAAAATGACGGGCATAACATCAAAGTTGTTCTATTGTTTTGTCATTGTCTTGAGAATGTCTCATGATACGCTGATGCTTTGCACATGCATTGTGCTCGTATACTGAGCAATGACAAAAGTAGCGGCAGACTAGTTTGGTACTACTACTCTAGCTGTTTGAAACCACCACGTTGGCTATACAAGTATAAGTAGAAAATACCAGGAGAAGCCAAACCAACTGTCTCTCTCTTTCCATAATAGACTACCACCCATGATCGCCGCTGTCAGGCCGACGGACCGGAGAACATCAGATGGACAAGTCGACAACTTAGGCTTCCAATTGCACGTTGTTGCAGACATCGCCGAAGACCTCTATGGCATGGGATAAGTAGTTCTGCACAACTTGAATCCTGACGGCCAAATCTTGACCCAGCGGAAGGGCCCTTTCTGCCTCGTGGCTTTTGCCAACGCCTTCCCCCACAACAACTTCGTAGACAGCTTTCATAGCCTTGTCTTTGTCTCCATTGGGAGAAAATTTGCCAGTAGACATAATCTCCATCAACTTTTCTGACATCGATCCCTTGTAGTCTTCGGGGAGTGGGATTTGGCCCAGTATGGTTGCATCGCCCATGCCTGTATTAAAGGTTCCAAGAAGGACAGTCAATACTCGGATATTAAAAGCCTCAACCTCCTTTGCCAGTGCCTTTGACATGCCTAAGCACTAGTTAGCTGGGTTTATCTTTTCTTTTGATCCGATATAGATAAAAGGGTAGTCACATACTGTCCAATGCAGCTTTGCCAGCTGCATAGGGACCCATAGTAGGATTAGCCTCCAAAGCAGCACCGGTGCTCATGTTTACGATGATTCCGAATCTTCGTTTGCGTTGGTGTTTGACGGCAGCCCTGATCAGGCGACTGGGGCCAAAATATAGCGTCTCCATCAACGCGCGGGTTTCGTTATCAGTGAAGGTTTCTACGGGATTGTAAATGCAATACCCTGCGTTATTAACGAGGACATCAACCGGTTGCCCTCGACTTTCAAGATCATCAACTACTTTGTCGCAGTTTATATCATTAACGTCTAGTTGAATCCATTGACCGCCTTTACTCTCAACCTCGGCAACGAGGTGAGGTGTAGCTGATGGCTTGCGTGAAGTTGCAATCAGATTGTGGCCGTTTGCCTGGACGATACGGGCCAATGCTAATCCGAAACCGGATGAAGATCCAGTGATGAGCCATGTGAGGGGCCTCTTGGGTGTGGTGTATGTTGCTGCCATTTTTTTGGTGGTTACAAAATATTCTTTAAAGTGCTTGTAAATGATCTTGAAGATGCTTGCGGATGAGACTGGTGGTTTGAGATGGTTTGAGAACATGGAATCTCTCCGGGAGAACCAGGCTTTATATAACAAACTCCCAAGTACATAGCCTTCCGACTGACACAGGCCACTCCCTTCATCAACAATTATTAAAATCCGTGAGTCCCGGACATAGAGGTCTTAATGCCATGGTTTTTAATCGATCTGAAAGCACAACATTCCAAGTTATTGCTGGCCGCCGGAATTATCCAGGTGAATGAAGCCATGGCTCGGGCCATGAGCTTGAGACGATTTCCTATTTTGGAAAACTTTCCGGAAGACGCCCCACCAATCGTCGACACGGGCTCAGAGTGTTTCCGTCTGGGACCAGCTGTTGGGTTGTCTTCTCCTGTAAAATTGCTGTGAAATATCGTCATTCGATCAAAATGTGATTATAATTATAGTTGAGAGATGATTGGTCTATTGGGGTTATTCAGTAGCATGCAGGTCAAAAGACAGTCGCCACCGCGCCTGCGGAACGCCAGCTGTTTGGCTATTCCTTTTGAGGACGCAGTATCTCTTTGAAGGTGGTAAGGCAGCTTTTTTATACCCACCCCCACAATAATCAAATTTAGTCCAATCGGACCGTAAAAAATAGTAAATACATTATTTCCCTATTAAAATTGCTTATGATAGAAGTCCTAGTAATTCTTCCGGGTATAAATAGCTATATTATACTTATTATAACCGTAGCTAGTTATAATGCTATATACGCAATTCCTACTAATTTCCTATAAAAGCCGGCTTTATAACCTTATTTCGTTAATCTAAATGCCTTTGCAGCTAAGGCATTACAATTTCTTCTGCTGATTAATATAGTTATACTATAAAATAGATATATTTATATCGCCAGCCTAAAACCTTTTCCTTATTACTTCTTTTTTACTATATTTATAAAATATTTTATTAACTAATTATATTTATTAGTTTTATTTAATTTTTATACCTCTTCTAAGAAGGTAATCCCTAGCTTTAAAAAAGAAAGACTATTAACTAATATAACTTTAAAGAGGAAGATCTATATTATTATTTACTAACCTCCCTTATAAATTAAATAATTATATCTTAAGCTACTTTAAAGCTAATTACTAATATTAATTTTATTTATGTAGAAGTTATAGTTTATTATAATCTTTAGAATTAGAAGAGCTATTTTTATATTATTATTAAAAATTTACCTTATAGCCTATATTATAATATTTATTAAGGAAGGTTACTTATGCTATTATATTTAAAAGCTATTGCCCTTATGTATTATATTAAAGAATAATATAAAGGCATTATTCTTTTATATAATTTAGTTAACTTAAAAAAGTAAAAAAATATATTAGTAAGGGATTTCCTAATAAGCCCGTCTGACTAAATTATTAATTAGATTATTAAAGTTAGGCTTAGTAATATAAGACTTTGAAGCTATAGGGTAGCTAGTCTTATCACTGGTCTAGTAACAAAGGGTAAAAAGGATCAAATTGATTAAATTTGCTTGTTAAATATGTTTATTAAATTAAATTACTAGTATAGGAAAACTCAGGAAAACCCTCTCTTATTTATATTCCAAAAACCAGCACCAATAGTTAGGATTAAGATACATAAAGACTACCATTAGATAGCTAGGGAATAGGGCTATTGAACGGTATAACTTATGTATCTTAATTCCTTTTGATGGTTGCAGAATCGTTAAGTGTTTAATAGCTGTTTTCAGAATTTATTTCCGGCCTCGGTTGTAAACGGTGCCCGGATGCGATTTTAATGATTTTCGAGCTTTTTGCAAGGCTCCCCCCTTATAATCCTGAAGACCCGCTTTTTTAAGCGATCCTATTAGCTAATAACGCTTATATAAGCAAGATTCTAGCATCCTAATTAGCTAGAATTGCTAAAAAGGTAGGTCTGCAAAAATTAAATTTAATTTTTAAACTTTTGGAAAGCTGGGCTTTATAAAGCTTCTAAGCGCTATAACCTTCTGTAAGCTTATAAGCTCCATTTTCTTATAGCTATAGCTATAGCTTATAGCTATAGATTAATAAGTAATAACCTTGCCCTAAGGGATTTTATTTTCTTTTTTTTTAGCTATATAAAGCTATTGCCGATATTACTATTTATATAGCTAATATCTATAGCTACATACCCTTCTATATAAAGAAGTTAAAAAAGGGTTATTATTAAAAATAGGTTATTTATAAAGATATAATAGCTAGCTTAAGGTAGTTATTTTACTAGGGAAAGTATTATAGCTTACGTTAAGGCTAAATAATTAAAATCTTTATAATGTTTTAGTTATTTAATTTTATAAGGTTTTATTAAGGGAGAGTAATAAAAATCTTATTAAAGAAAATAGCTAGCTTAGGCTATAACTTAAGCTTTAAAGCTAATTAAATTTAGTTTTCTAAGGATAAGCGTTATTTTATAAGACCTTTTAAAATAATAAATTATATATTTATTTATAGTAATATTAATACCTAGGCTATAGGCTATAATTAATATAGCTTATATATATAAAGACTACTTTTTAATATATTAAAAGCTCTTAGAAATAATATTTAAAAAGAAAAAATTAAAGATATAAATATACTATAAAATCTACTTAAACCTATAAAATAATATAAATTTAATAAAATAGTAATTTAGATAAAGTTCCTTAAGCCTTTAAGGTCTTTTAATAATCTTTAAATTATATTTCTTTATAAATTCCTATATAAATTAATATCCTAAGTTATAAATATACCTCGTTAATAAAGATTACTATTTAAGTATATGTTTTTAAGTATTTTTTTAGTAGTCCATATAGACCAGGAATCAGTGCCTAATTTATATATCTTACCTATTTTTTAACGAGGAAAATAAATATAAAAAGCTAGAAAAGTAATAACAGCGATGAAGGTAGGAAATAGATAACGAAGGCATAGTCAAAAACGTCAATTAGCTCAAATTTAAGCCTAATTTACGGTTTAGGAATAACAGTATCTATTACGGCAGCTAGAGGTCTTAGACATTATTAGTAATAATAGCAGAAGTCGCAAAAAAACGCGTTACATACTAATTAGTAAGGAGCTGATTTTGTTGTAACCTAGGTCTCGATGAAGTACCATTTTCTTACAGGGGTGTTGTGGGGCTAGGTACAAAAAATCTGCTTTACGACCTTCAAAGAGATAAGTGGTAGATGCGATAGCTTCTTGCTATCTACAGACGTTTTGAACAATATATACTTATGGCATAAATAATTTCCACCCAGCTAGTTTTCCATCGATGATACAACCATTGTGGGTAGGCTGTACGGAGCAGTTTTCCCGGATTCGCCGCTTTCAATGTATTTTGCTCATTATCGTTCATAAGGTGCGCGCACAAGGTAGCACTTGAAGCTGGAAGAACGCAAATTACCACGTTTAATCTATGACATATTTGCTAAATGACGACATGCACGCTCCCGGTTATCCTCTATGATCTATATGTAAAAAAGACGAGAAGCGACAAAAAGAAAAAAAAAGTGGAAAGCCGGTTTCTATCATACAACATTATTGACCTTCACCTCCTCGATGTTATCTGAGGACTGAACTTCAAAGTCCAGTTTTTCCCATTTCATGCAAAGGCCCGCGATTAATGTGATAGCGCCCCCTGCAAATGCAATCCATTCGATCTTCGCAATAGTTGTCGTTATGCCTTCGATGGCAAGGCCAATAACACGAGGGTCTTGCCCAGATTGGAAGATGCTAGAATCGACATCAGCAAGCGCATCACGAATGTCTTTGTCGGAGAAATTACCAAGACTGCTGATGGAATTGTGCAACTTGTTGTATCCAAGATTCTGAAAAACGCAGCTGGCGCATGAGAGGGCAACTGAAACCCCAAAGAGCTGTGAAACAAGATGTATCATGGCAGTATCTTGGCGTAATGATGCTTTACGCGCCTGATTTCTTTCCACCTCGACCAGGTTACTTTTATCAAGCCCGGGAGTGTCCGAGACCAGACGTGACATTACCGCATTACCAGTTTGCCAGATGAGACCAACGCTTATTCCAACTAGCGTATCAAGGCCTAATATTCTACCATCAGGAGTATTCGGCTCAATAGTCGATAATCCACCCGCGCCCGCCAACATCATGGCGCCACTCAGGATGTAGAAGGGTGGGAAAATGCGCAACCTGGGTAAGAGAATGGAAGATACGACTGTCGATAGGATAAAGCTGCCGATGAAAGGCAGAAGACGAACCGAGGCGTCGAGGGGGCTTAGGCCTTGGGTAAAAGCAAAAAACAGCGGTGTATAGTAAAGCGCGATACCGTAGGAGCCGCCTGCAGCAAAAGTCGATATGAATATGAGGAGGAAATTTCTGTTCTCGAAAAATAAGGCGACGGGGAAAATCTAATGTTCCCGAGTGGTGAAGAGGGGTTTAAGTTGCTGCACTGTGTAAAAGATGAAGAGAACGCCTGCAATGACCCAGACTGCAATCGTCCCTCCGAATCCCCAGTCCCACGTTGATCCACTAAATATAAGGACTATGCTAGAGAGGATAACGAAAGAAAAGTGCGAAAGGGCCCCTATCCAGTCAATACTAGTTGTCTTTAACAATGCCGTTGAGCTTTGGTCTATAGATAAACTGGGTATATTTATTTTATTTTATTTTATTATTAACATTTACTAAGTAAGCTAATTATATAAGTCCTTATTTAAGCATTAGGATAGTAAAAGCTGCTAAGTTTAAATTAAGTATTTATTATATTTTTAATATAATAAAGAAAATAAAAAAATATTTAATTTAT
>MDJU01000808.1:0-13239 GCA_001721665.1 Trichoderma pleuroti | reverse complement strand
TGTCCCGACGCCGCCCATCGCCAACCTCCGACGACATCTCCACTCGCCTCGCCTCCCTCGTCCGCCCGCGCCTCCGTCCTCCGCTCCGCCGCACCCCCGACCGCGGCCTCCCCCGAGCTCGACGCCTCCGCATCGACACCGTCTTCGACCTGCGCTCGGGCCTCGAGGTCTCGCGCTCCTCCCACGTCGCCGACTGCGCCTTTGCCGAGCAGTGGCCCGGAGGCCCGCGCCGCGTCCACGCCCCCGTCTTCGCCGACGCCGACTACGGGCCCGAGGCCGTCGCCCTGCGCTTCCACCAGTACGCCTCGTCCCACCCCGTCCGCGGCTTCGTAAACGCCTACCGCTCCATCCTCCAGTCCGGCGCCCCGGCCTTTGCCACCGTGCTGGCGTACCTCTCGTCCGACGAGTGGGATGCGGCCGCCCAGAGGCCCATCCTCGTGCACTGCACCGCCGGCAAGGATCGCACGGGCATCTTGTGTGCCTTGATATTGAGCCTGTGCAACATCCCCGACGAGGACGTGGCAAGGGAGTACGGGCTCACCACCGAGGGGCTAAGGGATGCGAAGCCCGCGCTTGTGAAGCGGCTGATGGCCATGCCGGCCTTTGAAGGCGATCCAGACGGTGCCGAGAGGATGCTGAGTTCAACGTGCGCTCTTTTTTTTGGTGTCTTCTCTCCGTCAATCCCTTTTTTTTTTGCAAGTGGATGCTGACAGTTGCACAACAGGCCTGAGAGCATGATGGCTACGCTTGCCATGATCCGTGAGGAATGGGGCTCCGTCGAGGAGTACATTGTCAACGAGTGTAAGCTCTCGCCCGAGGCCATTGCTCGCATTCGACAGAAGCTCCTCGTTGCCAACTAGGTGGGCCTGCATTGCCGTTCTGCACCATAGACGTTGATCCCATTGTATCGACAAACGAATTAGACGTGTCATGATGAATAGCATGTTGTTTGTGTTGGATATATGTGTACATAATATAGTATGTAGGTACCTATACATTGGTTATTATACATGGTTTCGTGTGGTGTATGCGTACATGCATGTGTGTTAGTAATACAGCTTCGGATCAAGCCCATTTCCTTTAAAGTCGTTTCAAAGTCATTTCAATGCTACCCCCTTCCCGCCCTGTCATTCACCCCAAGTCTATAGTCCCAGATCCTACGGCACAGACGTGGGAATCTTGACCAGACCGCGCTTGCGATCATCAAACGGCGCTCCATATCTCCAGCCGGTGCCCTTTCTTGAGCGGCCGTTTCGTCCCACATCGTCGGCGTTGATTTCCTTGAACCGGAACTCGTAGCGGTCCGTTGTCACTCTGGTTGTCGCCCTCTCTTCTCGCTGCTGCTCCTGCGCGATGCGTCTCGCCACCTTGTCCTCCTCCTTCTGCGTCGCCTCCTTGAATTTGGCCAGGCTTTCTTGCCGGGTCTTGCCCTCTAATATCTCCCGCTCCATGTTGATGAGCTCGGGCTGTGGCGACCGCGCATCAACAGACAGCATGGTGTCGTGGAAGGCCTTGGCGGCGTCTTCTCGCGTAAAGTGACGCGACTCGGACACGGGCACGAAGAGCTGCTGCATCGTCAACTTGTGGACGTGGATCTCATTGACGGGCTCGTGTGGCAGATTCTTCTCGCCCTCCCGGTAAAACGTCTTGGGCAGCATGCTCATGACGGCCTTGGCATAGGGAATGGCCAGTTTCTTGCCCTGTTGTTTCATTTTTGACCAGTCAGCACAGTGGTATGCAACGCAATAGAGTAGTGTTGATCAAGTAAAAGGTAATGAAAGGACGGCAGAGGTCGGTGTATTATCAGAACAAATATAATCGTTTTTTAACCATGGAATCAAGTCTTCAAGACTAATCGAATTTTTTTGGAAATTGTCTCATCATGCAAAATGCACACAACTCTCTGTCTGTCTCGCTCGGGAGAAAGAATAGGGGGCAACGGTTGTCAAAAGGGGGACCGATTTGCAAAGCTCACCTCTCTCTGCCATTGCTTCTCAACCTCCTTTAGCCTCACAACAGCCGCCACCCGCCTGACGTCGACGCCCATCTCTGCCGAAACGGCCTTGAGGGACTCTCCTCTGCCCATGACCTTGTCCCAGATGAGATCCCTCGTCTGCTCATCCAGCACCGGCTGGCTTCGAAACAGCGGGTTGAGAGGAAACGGCTGGTCCTGCAGCGGCCCCAAATACCTGGGGCCTCCTCTGGGGTCGGCAAACTCGGAGCCTTCCCTGCCCTTGAGCCATTGGTACATTTGCTGTCGAGCCCGGCTCATCTTTTGTTGGCACGGTGTCGAGCTGAAGCTTCGCACGAATGGCGCAGACTTTGATTTGCAGGATTGAACCAGACACGCATCGACCACGGGGGCCAGCGGCGTGGAAGCCGCAGATAGCCTGGGCGCCATGTCTGTTGTCTGTGTGTGCTTTTTGACAATGTAGGTGCGAATTGATTCGGCTACATCAGCTGCTCATTGCAAATCGGGTCAATGGCTCAACGGTCGCCGAGGCTTTTTCGTCGTCATGTCTTGTGGGCAAAGCTGGAGAGACTATTAAAAAAAAGGCGAAGCTTGGCCACAAATTTTCCGTCTCGGTCTCTTGTTGTCCCGCTTCCGGAGGGAGGGGCACAAGGCCATTGGGGGCAAGGCAACATACGAGAAAACAACCATGCCTAATAAGCACTAGCTAAACTCTCGACATATAGAACTCACAATAGCTCCAGGGCGCACACATGACATCCATCCAGACTTGATTCTAAAGACATCACGTCACCAATTACAACGCGCTGAAGCCTGGGAGACAGATATCCCGCGTATATTATAAGCCTGCCACCACTCGAGTGGGCCGACGCAAAAATGCGTATATATATAGTGCTCAGCATGCTCGCCACCATGCCTTGATGCGATGCCTAGTTGTTGCTGAGCTAGAGAACAAAGGAGAAGACAAAGAGATAAAGAAGAAAATCATCATCCGTTTAAAAGCAAAGGAGCTTGAAACGGGTCAGCAAATCAGCGCTAGATCCATCCTCCTGAGAACCATTTTTTCCCCATGTATTCGAATCCCTCGTCCCCCTTTGTGTTGCGGGTTGCCCCTCGCCCAATATGAAAGCCGTTGCAAAAAGGAAAATAAAAATATAAAGGTCCTAGACTCCGGTGAAAACCCATCCGTTTACGACGCCGACATGATGGGCCGGTTCTTTTTGGTCTTGTTTTTGTAAGCTTGTGCCTTTGCTCGCTGGGTGGCAGCCTCAATCGCTTCGGCCTTGGCCGAGAGGTCCTTCCACTTGCGCCAACCTTCAAAGTCGATGAGTGCCTGCATGCAGCCCCATTCCATCACCTTTCGCTCCAGCCAGACAAAGTTGACAGGCTGTGCAAAACTAAGAGTCAGCGCATCTTCTTTTTCCAGAAAATCAATGGTCCCTGCGTGTGTGGTTACATTGGGGATACATACCTTTGTCAGAAAGTCGTTGCAGCCCGAGGCAAGAGCCTCGTGTCGGTCACTCTGAAGAGAACTGGCCGTCAGGGCAACGATGATAACGGGGCTCTTGAACTGGCCAATGCCCTCCAATCGATCTTGCTCGGTGAGCTCTTCGGCCTGCGTGGTCTCGGGAATGCCGGTAGGCGCGGTCGAGAAGACGCCAATGTTGTTGATCCTTTCCAGCCGGCGAATCTCTCTCGTGGCCTCCAGTCCGTTCATACCAGGTAGCTGAATGTCCATGAGGACCAAGTGGAAGCCACCGTTTCTCCACTTCTTGACGGCATCTCTGCCGTTCATGGCCGTTGACCATCGAACCTTGAGCCGCTTCACAAAGGCCTCGAGCAGTTTCAGGTTGATTGGGTTATCTTCAACAATGAGTACGTTGATCGGAGGCACAGTGGCGGTCAGAAGGGATGGCGAGGGGGTGTGGTGGTACTCCTGCTGCTGCTGCGAGCTCCTCTTGCTCTTCTTAGGACGCGAGCTGGGCAAGCGAGGAGACGATATCCGCTGGGGAGGAGGAGTGCCCATGCGAGCCGATGGCGTCATTTCATGGCCCGGTGACTTGGCCATGGAGCCCGAGTGCGCCGCAATGTGCTCTGATGAGCTCGAGTGCGTTCGCGAATGTGAGTGCCGCGAGCGATAATGCGATGCCCCGTGAGCATTGGCAGCAGTCGAAGACGTCGAGTTTGGCATGGCGCTGCCGCCGCCGCCGCCGCCGCCGACGCCACCTCCAGCACCGCTCCCTGCTCCATTATGCAGGTTTGGCGAAGGCGTATGCGTTCTTCCCGTCCGCGAGTAGTCTTGGCGGTCGTGACGCGCATCACGGTCCCTGTGCGCGCGGGGCCTGTTGCCGCCGGGAGAAGGAATGGGAGGAATGGGAGGCAAGTGGCCCGAGCTGATGACGGTCATGGAATGGGGCATGGCTCCGTTGGCTTGCGTGGGGACAGACATGGCAAGGCGAGGCGACGACGTGTTTCCAGATACGGGAGGGAAGTAGCCTTCGCCCGTCTCAGATGGACGCCCATCGTCGCCGGCATAGTAGGCAGCAGCAGCCGCCGCCGCAGAGCCGGAATGGGGAAGAGGAGCCCGCGGAGATGGCTTGGGCGTCGTCGAGGTCCGGGGAATCTCAATGACGAGAGCGTCCTTGACGGTCTGGCCAGAAGGGTAGTATGCGTTGAGGGTCTTGACCATGTCTTCCTCGGGGCCCAAGGTGCGACTGCGCTGGTTGTTTTGCGTCTCCTCGCCGGCCTGGATGCGAAGGGTGAGGATGCTGCTGCTGGTGGACGTCGGCCAGCCTGTCTCGCTTCTGCGAGCGCGCCCCCATGTCGGCCGTAGCGAAACGATCATCCTCATTGTCCGTCTCGCAGTGGGCGCCGTCAAAGTCGACAAAGGCGTCCTGGGCCACCTGGAAGGTACTTGTGGAGTTGGCCGTCGTGGGCCGCTCGGCCTCGTAGCCGTCGTCGTGGTCGTCGTGGTCCGAGGGCAGGTCCGGGTTGACGAGGACCAGATTGGAGGCCCGGTGGCTCCTGAAGCCGCCCTCGAGCATGTTGTGGAACTCGTCTGTCTGCGGGACGTCAACGGCGTCCTGCTCGATGATGCTCCTGGAGCTGGCGGCGGCGGCGGCGGCGCGCTCAAAAGGGGGCACGGCGTCGACTTGGTCCAGCACGTGCTGGGTCAGGGAGATGGGCTCGGACTCGGAAATCTCAGCCAGCGAGGGCTTGGCCGAGCGCACGCTCCTGACGGAGCTCTTGCCCGGGCCGTGGCGGGACAGGATGGAGGTGATGACTTCGTGCTCCGGGCGGCCGGTCGAGGCGTTGGAGCCCGAGCGCATGCGGCCGGAGAGGGAGTTTGTGGGTGACATTACGTACGCGGGAGAGTAGTAGCCCTTTTGGCGGGCGGCGGCGGCGGCAGACGAGGACGAGTTGGAGGGATACCGTCGCAGGCGAGTCGAGTGTTCGTCGGCGGAGGCGGCCCTGGCGGCGAGGATGGAGGATCGTCGGCTGTCGCTTCGCTTCAGTTCGCAGTGCAGCTCGCGGATGGCATCGTCGATGCTGCTGGTCATGGACAGGCGCTCGGCCGTGGCTTCGAGATGGGCGACGTTGCTGACGGCTGACGCGGAGCGGGTGAGCAGGTCGGAGTGACTGTGTTTCGATGGCGACGAGACGTCGGTCGCAATGTGCAGGATGGGCTTTGGATGGGCCAGCTTGGTGCCCGGCTGCACGCTGCCCGTGTGCAATGGCGCCTCTTCGGGTGCAGGGATGCGAGCGGTGGCCGTCCGAGAGCCTGCAGTATGACCAGTACTACCGCCGCTGCTGCTGCTATTATTATTATTATTATTATTATTACTGCCGCTGGCAACGGTGGCAATGCTAGCGGTGGCAGTGGTGGCAGCGATAGTGGCAGTGATATTAGCAGTGATATTAGCACCCGCAATCAGGGTGGCGATGTCCGAATCCCGGGCAGAAATCGAGGGGCGCTCGTGTCGGTTGGGGGCTCTGGGGCAGGGGAGCGGAAATGACGCCTCTGGAGAGGTCATGCTTCATGTCGCCAGCGGTAGTAGAGATGTTGGGATTAGAAGTCGAATGGCTCGTCGTGCGGCTGGGCGACCACGGCAGCGGTGGTCCTGCGCCTGCGCCTGCGCCTGCGCTCGTGCTCAGGTTCTCTTCTCGCCAGCCCGCCTCGTCTTGCTCCTCCTGCTCCTGTTCTCGCTGCTGTAGGCGCAGTGCCCGTCGCAGGCCCTCTGCATCTGCATCTGCTTCTGCTGCCGTTTTACTGGCCTCTGAATCTGTGGCGCCCGGCGCAATGGCAGCCGCCGTGGGCGACATGGCGAGATAACGCAGACGCAACGCCGCCGCAGACTCGGATGGGGGGGCTGGCGGACGCCTTCTTCTTGCCGCTGCTGGGCGCAGAGTCGATGAAGAGGCTCAAGGGCGTGCTGACTCGGCCGGCGACGGACAGAAACGTCGGCGACACGGGGCTCGTGGCGGTTGTTGGCGTCGAGAGTGGCGAGGCGAGCCTGATGCTATCGTCGTTCCCAGCAGCAGGCGAGCTTGTCGAAGCAGCAGCAACAGCAACAGCCTCCACTGACGCAGCAGCTTCGGCGTCTGCTTCAGCGACTGGCATGGCGAGCGGCCGAGGGAATGCGACCTCGTATGAGTATATCGACCAAGAATGCCCTCTACGCTACTCCCAGTACAAGTACTCGTACGTGCCCCCCCGTTGCGTCTCTATCCGGGATGGTCAGGTGGGTGAGCTGGAGCGTATCTCGCTGGACTGGGTGCGCGCGTGATGGCCGAGACATGAGAAGCCCGCCAAGGGTCTGGTCTGGATCCAGGCTCGTGACGGCGTATTTGTATTTGTATAGCTTGGACGGTCCAATTGATGTCTCTTTTTGTCCTCTTTTCTCTTCCTTCTTGACCTCTTACAGGAGAGGCTCTGGTTAAAACAAACAGACCGAGTCTGGATACAGGGAATGGCTGTCTGTAAGTGGAGGGGCGACCAAGGCAAATTGAAGATGCAACAACAAAAAATTGGCCGACGATGGAGGACCAGCGATGAACAATGGAGGCTAGCCTTGTATCAACCAACCAAGCCCCACGAAAGCGTCGGTTTGGGCAATGGCTAAACAAAGGATAAAGTATGTAAATAAAATAAAGAAAGGTAAAAAGGAATAAAACCAGAAAAAAAATTAGAAAAAACTTGTGGTTTAGATTCGGCGGCAAGGCGCAATAGCGGCCGGAGCGGCGTGGCCCGTTCCAATCCCAAAGGTTCAAAGCGGTTTGATGCCAAGGCACGCAAAGTACCTGTACGAACCTAGGAGATGTCGACTCGACTCGACTCGTCAAGTGCCTCTTTTTTTTTTTGGAGTACGGAGAGCACTTGGGACGTATTAGTGGCGGATAAAGACAGACGGACGACTGGAGCGCGCTAACGGGGAGGATTGGATGCTGACGAGGGCTGATGGATGATGCTGATGGATGCTAAAGATAAAAAGATGACGGCCGTGATGATGATTGCGTCCTTTACGTGTAACCCGCTAGTTGATTGGGAGACTCTGGATACTCTCTCTGTCTGCTTCTCTATTCACAGCATGGACAAATGGTTAGAATGTGTGTTGGTGTGCGAGTGTGAGTGTGTGAGTGTGAGTTTTTGGTGTTATCAAATGCCGGATGCGAGAAAAAAAAAGTGTGGCAGCCAGAAAGCCAATGGATATCGCAGCCGAGCCACACAAACAGCAAGCGGACCAGCACTACTGAAGCAAGTAGATAACGGCCTGAAGCAGCACGCAGGAGAGACGAGAGACGGGGGGGCTGTAAGTACCTGATGTATGCAGATGCAGATGCAGATGCTATGTGATTGATGCTGGTGCAGGACAAGGAAAAAGGACTCGCCTCGACCAAGATAAGGCCCTTTTTCCCCTTCACCCCCCTCCTCCAACCATTTCTGAGGCAGCTCAGCTCAGCTCAGCTCAGTTCAGCTCTTCTTTTCTTTTTTTTCCTTTTTCCCTCTTACTCTCCCTCCATCCAGACTACTTATCAAATCAAATCTGATTAAAGGAACCCCCGTCACACCACATCAAACCTGACAGCGCTGCGACCGGAACAGAGGCCCAGCCGCAGGCCGTTTGCCTCCTTGGTCCGTCCTGATCCTTGCCTACCTGGTCTAGCTTGCGTTGGACAAGCCAGCTGCATCTTGTTCTGTGCCCGTTAGTCTTGTTTTTTTTTTTTAACTTTTCATCCAAGAGCCGTTTGCCCTCCATTGTTGCTTGGCTTGGTGCTTGTCATGTCCATCCATTCGTACTGGTACTTACACCTCCAGCTCTTATTACTCTCACACACACAACACAGCAATACGGCATTCATCGTATTCTCGTCAATACTCAACCTTGCGCGGTTTTCCTTGTTGATACTCGTATCCATCCATACATGTCAAAAGCCCCCTTCCCTTCCGGCGCTACGGGCTGGAGCTTTCCTTGCTTGGCACCATGTCATACTGATGGCATCGAGATCCGGTTCAGCGCTGATCCCTCGTCGGGCCTTGTTTGCCGCTTTGCTCTGCACCCATGCAAGGACCCGTGGGCTCTTGTCCCGCCCATCAAAACGTGGTGCACAGCCATGGAATCTTTTCATCCATCAAAAAACGCTGCTCCTCCGTGCTAACAAAGGGAACATGAACTTGGTATTACACCAATCGAATCCCCCCATCAAATCAGCTGTGTAGCTCGCACGGCACCCGAGAAAAATAGCGCTGATCCTTCTGAAACCGCCAATGCTGCGTGTAAGCACTCTGGACCTGCGTTGCTGTCCTCTCTCGTCCTATCAGGCTGAGGCTCTGTAGAGTGTCTTGGACGCGCAGCTTCACCGGATGCATGAACCGGGTTCTTCATGTGCCACCTCACAAGGCGTTGCATCTTTGCTCGTACGACAACGGTCCTGCATGGCACCAAATTTCCCAGCAGCCGAGACTCGTGCCTTGCATTGATCCCTTTGGGTCTCAACTCCCTCCTTTTTTTTTTCTTCTTCTTCTCTTGCCGTGCTCTTCTTGGCGAGGCAAAGAGTGTGGTGTAAATCGACTTCAGCCCCCGTCTACACGCATCTTCTTTTCTTCTTCTCTCTTCCGCATACATACGCCCATGTATTATGTACAAGTACTTTTTCCACACAAGTCTCGGCGTCGACGCCGTGTCTTCTATTTTAGCGTGTCCACCAGCATTCCGAGCGCCGCCCGGCCGGAATACAGGCACAGGCACCAAAGTAGAGGTACCTCGCGGCGCAACAGGGGCCTCCCCTGCAGCCCAGTGGCCGCCATCCAAGTTTTTTTTCCAGCGCAACGCGGCAGAGGATCCAGGGGCAGCTCGCAAGGGGCAGCAGCCCGATTGGCTGAGGCGGTTCAAAACATGCACTACTACTCCGTACAGACTGGAGCATGGAAGACGACGAGAAACAAGTACGGGAATGACAAGGGAAAAAGCAAATGTACGAGTATAGTAATGTGAGACAAGATGCGAAAGAGACTGAGAATCAAAAATAAACAAAGGAAAAAGAAAAGGGGGCACCGTTGTCTCTCTTGCAGATGTTTTTTTTGCTTCTTGTGAGACATCTCCCCCCTCGATCGCGCGTATCTCGGCCGATCGATTTGCGCCTCCTGCAAGCCAGCCGAAGTAAGAAAAAAAAAAAGAGAGGCAGCCGGGTTACTCTGGCTGTTCATGTGCCTTGCTGCGAGGGAGAGAGCTGGATACGTGTATCCGTATAGGTGTCAGCCAGCCAGCACGCATCAGTCCATCTTGATTCTCTCCCATTGGGCGCGGATGGAGCCGAGACCACGGTCCTTTGATTCTACTGGTGCAGCCACTCGGGTTGTATGCTCATCATTGATGTCTCGCCTCTCTTGTTTTCCCTCGGGTTCTACACATGTTTCTCACATACACGGTACTCCATGGAGATGCTCATCCCTCGAGCTGCAAAGAAAGTGTGTGATGAAATGGAGAATAATGAAATGAAACAGTCCATGCACCCGCGCAAACAGCTCCAGGTCCTATCCACACCTGCATACATGGACTGGACGAGCCGGCTTCCATTGGCTCAGCCCAGCTGCCAGAATTCCTGTGCCACGTCGCAACGGGCCCCCCTTCAACTTTAATTGTCTCGGCTTGTGTGTTGTTCGCAGCTGCTTGTGGTGCGCTTTGGTTGGTGGCGCCGTTGCAGTTTGTCGATTACACTCGTGCAGGCACACCATGATCATAGGGGTCCTAAAGACTTTGGTCGATACAACATCTACCAAGCTTCTTTGTAGTCAACATGGTTTCCAAAAGAGTTAGTCATGTATATCTCGACCACAAGTATCAATGGCTGGCGTATTGTTCAACCTCAAATTGCATAGTGCGGGTACAGGGTAGGCGACATGATGTGAAGTCGTCCACTTGCAATCCTTTGCTGCCATCTCCACCCCTTGGTTGCATCTCGGTGGGTTTTACACGTCGTGCCTGCATTACCCCAAGTGCCAAGAGGCGGCCATGCTGCATGGTGACTGTTGTCTCAATGGCGGTGTGTCCGCCGGGACGGGGCTGGATTTCCCTGTGGAGGAACGCGATGCTTGGCGTTGGCGAGCCAGCGATTCAGAAGCTCGCATACGGCGGCGTGCTCTATAACATGCATACGATACGGACAACGGGCAATCGGTGACATGGCCCAATTGTTCATGAATCATAGCGGAACGAGCACTATACAAATACGGTGCATGTAGCACCTCCTTGAAGTCGCCGGTATATGTGAGGCAGTTTGGCGAGGAGCAACAACAGCTGGAATCGTTCCTTTGCGGTGCACGTGTTTCCGCAAACTGCTCGACAACCCACGTTTACGGACTAACACAGAAAGTAAATCCTATACCACCTACCTGTAGGTCGTATTGCTTTGTATTTCTCGCCTGAAGCCAGCCTTGTCCAACTCCCCGCCGGTCTCAAAATAACAAGTCCGGCCAAAATGACCGGATCCGGGGTGCTTGACAGAGGGAACGCGGCGTCTGCCAGAAATTATCCGTAAAACGACAACGATGGTGCAATTTTAGTAAATTAGGGTCGAGCAAAAAATAAAACGAAAGAAAAAAAAACCGGTACCGAGCAGTAAAAAAAAAAAAGAATCGGTTCGACAGCATGTCATCGCTCAAGACGCCGTCGTGGAGTCGAGTCCCCACGGCCTCGTTTCCATCGGCAAGTCTAGAAAACTCACGGAGTAGCATCCCGTATCTACGACCAAGCCGGCTCGGCACACCTGGGCGAAATCCCGGCTACAGCGTCTCCCTCGGTACTGACAAGGTACATTGCCCGGCCCCGAAATAATCTCGGATCTGCTTCTACTCCCAGGGCCAAAAGAAAAAAAAGAACCTTGAAGAGCTGGGCTAGGTGTTCTGTGCCGTACCCGTAAAATTGTGGCAATCTTGGCCCTCTTTTTCTTCTCCAGCCCCCTTCGTGGCGCAGTTGACGGTCTTCTTCTCCCCCTGGATTGGATTTAGCAGCTTGGGGAATCTTTAGAAGCCGTGCTAAACTTCTCTAGCAGCTCTCCAACTGTGCTGTTGGTCACGGGCCATCTGGATTCAGCAAACCGAGGATGCTAGAGCAGAGCAGAAGCTAATTGGCAGCCAGTTGTCCGTCATCGGAATGACAGGTTGGCTGTCGTCGACTTGTGGCGTCGCTAGATGCCAACCATGTTGCGTGTCAACAACGAATAACATCGTGAACAGGTTTTTGCCTAGCGACACTATTGCCGTCGGCAAGGGGAACCCCCTCTCTCTAAAATGACAAGGAAGAGGAGAAGAAGAAAAAAAAAGAAAAGAAAAGTGTCGGTGAAGTGGCAGCGTCGAAAGGAGCACAAGGTTCGGAAAAGGCACATCACGAGAAGCCGGATAGAATCCGCGAGCCCTAGCACTAAGAAACTAGCCTGCACAGGGGGGTTGGCCAGAGGTTCGACGCTTCTGGAAACGAGGGGCGAGAGAGGCCCAGAGTCTGAGTACTTGCATTAGGGCGAGTGTTGCGTGCTCTTGCAAGAAGCCATACGGAGTACAGTATGGACGGATGGAGAGTCCAAGGGAGGGGGGGGGGCTGAATGCGGTGATATTCACGTATCACTCCAATCACCAGCCAGTGCCTCGGCTTGCTTGCCTGTTCTATTTCATGTCTGCGAATGGCAATACATTCGCCCAGAGCCGGCGACGATGGCGTGCCAAACGAGTGTCATCCATTGTCAGCTCACGGCCGGCATTACCTAACAAGATGCATCCCAAAGAGGAAGACGATGAGAAAACAAGACGAGAAAACGTGGTGGCCCGCCGGTAGCCATGCGGGGGATTTGGATTCTCATGACCAGCAGCCACGACGGCGCAGACGATTGGCCCAGCCTGCATCGTGGGCTTGGAACCGGTGAGCACGACAGAGACAAAGAGGGGCAGCTTGTTGGTTTTTTTTTTCTTCTTCTTTTTTCTGCTGGGCTCCTTGCAGAAGGGGTCCCAGGTACAGGCACCGTGCGGCGGCCTAGCAGCGGACTGTGGGCTGGGCAAACTGATGGTCAGCCTGCGTGAGAGCAGCAGCGTCGGGGGGCGCTTTTGCTGAGTGGCACGCGGCACGTGTGCAGTCCGTATTTTCCTTTTCCAGCTGAGCCGTGAATCCGTCGGTTTGCACAAGATACAGCAAATGCCAATGGAATTGATTGCTGTTGCTGTTGCTGTTGCTGTTGCTGTTGGCTGCTCCTCCAAACCAACCAGTCCAACTGTCGTGCCCCCAACTGACAGCTCAGGGGCCCCTAAGCTGCCGATGCTAGCCCCCCCTAAACCAATCCCCTACAGAAGGCCCCTCAACCCCCCCTAACCCGCTCCGCCGTCACCTGAGACCGTGCGCCCTGGCCGCATGCGCCGACCCCGTACTGTGCGGGCACTTTGGCCGCGCAAGGGTCCCGACCACTCCTCTCCAACCTGGCACATCGTCAAGGCCGGTGACTGCGGTGCGAATCCGCCCGTCCCCGCATCGTCGCTGTGCTGTGCTGTGCTGTGCTGTGCTGTGACTTGCTCGCTCCTCCATCCGGTCCTGTGCGAGCGAGTGTCCAGAGCGAGGCAAGGCAAGGCAAGGCACGAACTCCCCCCGGGGATCCCCCAAGAGCAAAAAGCCCGTGGACTTGGAGTCGTATGACTCGATAGTCCAGTTTGCGAACAGAGCAAAGGCGCTGGATCGTTTCGACATTGCCATTTTGAATGCAGGCCTATTTGAGGCAAAAGAGACGTTTAC
>MDJU01000807.1:0-13242 GCA_001721665.1 Trichoderma pleuroti | reverse complement strand
CTTTCTCCCCCCCCCCCCCCCCGAGTCGCTTGTGCTTGTGCTTGTCCTAGGGCAAAACTGATCATGTCTTCGGCTCCAGGGCGCGGCCAAGACGACCTGTCAAGGCATCACGACTTGTCTCCAGCACCTTCTGGCTTCGCAATCGACATGGACCCCAGGAACTCTGCCAGGCTGGAACACATGCCTCGCACGCCAGACCACGTCGTCGCCATGGACCGCTATTCCGCCAACCCCGCCATGGGAGTGCAGCGACTGCCTCCTCCGCAAGGTCTACTCGCTGGAGCGCCCAGCGGACCAGACGCCTTCCGGCCATCCCCTCAGGATCCTCCTTCATATTTTCACTCTCAGCCTTATCCTCACAACAATGCCGGCCCTGGCATCTCGTCACCTCTCATGTCTCCCTCACACATGCCGTTTGCCGGCGCCATCCCTCATCAGCCCTATGCTGCCCGCCACATGTCTGGGCAAGGCCAGCCACCTCAGATATATCCGCCACTGGCAACTGGGAGGCCGGACAACACGACCGATGGGCGATTGCCATTACAGTTTCCCCCGAGCATGAACCACATGAACCGCCAAACGCCGCCGCCACGACCGTATCAACATCTCGAGGGCGGCGTCCCACCGCCGTATGGTGCGAGACACGAGCAAGACACTCCCATGGCAGAGTCGCCATATGAGCCAGAGCTGGCAAGGCCCGCGGGTCGATTGCCGTCTCACGCCTCAGAGGTTTCAGTGCCCCCGGCGGCTCGAGTCCCAAACCTGCTCGCTGCGAATAGGGCCCAATTCTTGAGCGACATCGTCTTCGAGCTCAGGATGCGCCAACAGCCAAACGCGGCACGAGCTTGCGGGTTTGGCGATAGGGATCGAAGAGTCATTGATCCGCCTCCGATTGTGGAGCTCCTGGTGAGAAACCCGAATTTCACGCAAGAGGAGATTAGAGTCTATCTGAGGTACGAGAGCTATGTCATGAGCTGCGCCATATTCGACGAATCAGGGGAGCGGGATTCCTCCTACATGCCAGAAGAGTATCAGCATCAACGACGCCTGATGGGCTCTCTAGTCTCCACGCCCTTTGTGGGACAGGACGAAAACGGGCTGGAGGGCTGCTTCTTTTGCTTCTCCGACCTTTCATGTCGCACGCCAGGCTCGTTTCGATTGAAATTTACGTTGATGATGATTGACCCAAGCCGGGCCGGGACGGTTAAGCACTTTCCCATCCTATCGGAGATCAAGAGCGAGCCCTTTAAGGTGTACAGCGCCAAAGAATTTCCCGGCATGGTGGCCAGCAGCAGTCTGGCCAAGCGTCTAAAGGAGCAGGGATGTATAATTTCAATCAAGAAGGGAAACGACAGAGGACGAGGCTCTAGGAACAACGACGATGGCTCCGACAACGACGACGACGACGATGGGGATGCATCGCAAGGTCCAAGGAGGAGACGGCCGATGCGAAACTAAACCAGGCTCGAAACGCATGTGTACACAACAGAGGACCAAGGGAACACCGGCATAGAAATTCATATGAGCATCAAAAATGCACTCATTACGTATCGCCAAGGAAAAGACGGTGGGGGGGGGGGAGAATAAAAAGGGGAGGTAGGCCAACCCCCCAGCAAGCATTGGATGATTGGGCAAATGGTTCTTTATTAGCTTGGTGTTTTGGCTTTGACCACGGCGCTGTTTTTTTTTGGCTGCCAGTTGGAGTTTTCTGGCTCGCAATGGCTGCGGCCACTGGCACAGCACGGCACATTACATTTGAAGGACATGTAGTTTTGGGAACAGAGGGGTTCAGCAGGAGGCCAGGATCGACCTCCCGGGACGTCCCCCAGCGATGTTGATAGACACCATTCCATTATAATTCCGTGGAGGATACACATTTTCCGTTCAAAACATGAATGATTCTTGTGCCCCGACCCCGCCCTGAACCATGCGGCTGTTGTGCAGCAGCTCATGGAAGCATTGCCTGTGAGGCATACAGTACGAGTAGCCAGCCATTCAGAGCATCGCGGAGGCTGTTCCGGGGTGTGCACCTCACCGGATAAGCACAGGGACAGGCAGCCGTCTCAGCTGTCCGTGATGGGCCAATGGCAGCAGAGGCTCGATGAGGGGGGGGGGGGGGAGGGCTTCTTTGATTGCAAGACGGCGATTGCCAGCGACCCTTGCTCCGGTTGCGAAGATCAAATGAGAGGTATCGATTACTTTGGACTAACTAACAAGGAGGATTACCAGGTAGTATAGACTGGACTCTTCCCTGCACGAATGCAGCCATTGGGGAGCAATGCATAAAAACAGCTACTGTACATGCACCCTGCACTGCACTGCACGCTCGGCGCGGCAGCTCTAGACATGCAATGCTCTACAGAGCATGTCAAGTACAGACAGAGAAATCTGCAAGGCTCTTCATGCCGTGTAATGGGCGCTGCAAGATGCTGCCTTGTTGGGCAATGTCTGTGAGCATGGTTCGCTCCGCACTGCAGGTCAGGTCAGGTACTTTTTTCTTTTACTTTCTTTTTTCGCCAGAGAAACGGTTGGACCGAGTTCCGCCAAGCGTCGGCACGGGCCGGGCAGTGGCACAGTAGTACCTTTTGCGTTGCCTGTATTGGGAACCAACAGCAGTTGTGAGGGCCGGTTCGCGGTGGACGTGACTGGTCGCCTGCATGCGCGGAGGGCAGGCGGCTAAGTTTCCCAGGGCCCTATGGACGACACGTCGATTCTGCATGCAAAACCGTACTCGGTAACGGGCTGTGCTCGTTGCTTGCTTTGGTCGAATTCGGAGCATCCAGGGGCTTGTAGTGGCTGTACGGTAGGTAGCTCTACGGACCTACCTTGGTTCATGTACAGGTACGGGTAAGCTCAAGCTGTAGCATCTACAGTAGCCTCACAAAGTAGTGGAAGGTACATTGATGCTTACCAGTAAGTAAGTGCATCAATGCCACATGCGTTGACATGTTGGAACGAGCGAGGCAAACAATGGGAACAGCAGCTTCGCTTCTCGCCCCCCCGCAAACGCCACAGAAAGCGGAACAGCCTGAGAGAGGCACTGCTCCGTGCCAACTTGAATGGACGTACCTAGATGGACTCGCGGCTTCGTACCGCCAAAAGGCCCTGCTAGGGCAACCCAGCCGTAGCGCGACGGAGCAGCCAGAAAGCAGCCTGGTGTTGAGGGGCAAGTGCTAATGTGCTTGTTTACATGTACTCAGGCTGTACATACAGTGCAGTATAGGAACGTGTACCCATGCTGGCGTCATTCGCGTGGCAGCTTACGCACATCCCACAGCACGCATTGCCCTGTAATTGATGTCGTGCTGTTATCGATCCAGCGAGATAAGCCAATTCAAGACCTCGGCGGGCTCCTTGTCTCGACACAGCCGCCACGCCGTTTTCTGTCTCACATTTGGGCCGTCCAGTGTCTCAACCGTGCATTGGTTCAGATAGCTTGACGCCCATCACATCACCGCATGGACGAGTCGGCAGACAAGAGGCGGCTGCTGCGGCCAGCGTCTCCAAGCGGAGATTCGTGCTCGCTGCAGCCGCCGCCATACGAGGCCCCGGCCTATCCCAGGAGACCGCCGCCATCGCCGGCTGTTTGCGCGGACGCATCTTGTCCATCAGGACGGGCTTGAGCGTCGTGGTGGCCGCCTCCGTGCTCTGGCTGTGCTTTGCCGTGGATCGCCAGTATCGCGCCCAGCAGCACCATGGCGGGAGAGCGTCGCCGAAGCTGGTGCAGCGCTTTGGGGAGTCGCTGGCGCAGTGTCAGGGGCTGGGAAAGGTCCTTGGCCGGCCTGCGCCTGGTTCTCGACAGAGCAACCCGCGATGGTCGCCGACCAATGGCCAGATCGGGACGGCGGTCTTGAGGAACGCAACCCTGTTCGACGGCGAGGCCTTTGTGCCCGGCGCAGTCGACATTGTCTTTTCCAAGGGCCTCGTCGAAGCCGTCTACAAGACGTCGGACAAGACGGCGGTTGTGGGCGACGACGTCGTCGAGTACAACGTCCACGGCCGATATGTCACCCCCGGTCTGGTGGACATGCATTCGCATCACTACCTTGGCCATGGCCCGGGACCGAGTCGACCGATGACGGCAACGAGGAGAACCCGGAAACGAAAGCCTTCACCCCAGCGGTGCGTGTGATTGATGCCTTGAAGGCCTACGATGAAGGCGCCACGTTGATTCTATCGGGCGGCGTCACATCCTCCCTCGTCATTCCCGGCTCGGCAAATCTCATTGCCGGCGAGGGCGTGCCTGTAAAGAACTCGCTCTATTCTGGAGAACACTCCGAGCCCGTCGTTGAGGATTTGCTGCTCGAGAGAGGAGTGCCTGCAAGCGAACGCCGCCGGTACATGAAGTTTGCATTTGGCGAAAACCCAAGGGGCACATGGGGCTACACTCGGCTCGGCAACGCCTGGCACTTGCGAGAGCATCTGCAAAAGGCCAAGGAGCTCAAGGAAAAGCAGGACGACTACTGCTCTGCCATCCTGGAGAGCCGTCACGGGCACGATGGCCTCAAGGCAAGCTTCATTCACCACCACGGAAAGTTTCCGTTCCAGCTGGACCTCGAATCGACAGTCGCCATTCTTCGGGGGCAAGTCATTGTGCAGAACCACAACTATGAGCCCGAAGACTTGGAGACTATGCTTCGGATAAGCCACGAGTTTGGGTACAGGGTCGCGGGATTCCACCACGCTACCGAGGCCTGGCAAGTGCCAAACTTGCTCAAGGAGCAGGGAGACAACGTCACCATTGCCATCTTTGCAGAGTTCAGTCTGTACAAGGCAGAGGCGTATTCGCCGAGCCTGTACGCAGGGCACATTCTCGATAAGAACGGCATTCCTGTGGCTTACAAGTCTGACCACGTCATTGGCCTGACGAGTGCCAAGTATTTGGCCTCTCAGGCGGCCGTTGGGCATGCCTTCAAGCTTCCCGAGGAAAAGGCGCTTCAGTCAATCACCTCTGTTCCAGCAAAGGCAATCGATCTTGATTTCCGCGTAGGGTACTGCAGGCCTGGCTTCGACGCGGACATTGTGGTGTGGGACTCCCACCCTCTATCAATTGGCGCGACGCCTCTGCAGGTCTTTGTCGATGGCCAAGCCCAGCTTGATGAATCTCGGGTCAAGCAGAGCATGGACACGACATTCACGGCAGCCCATACAGGGGTTGAAGATGACTCTATCAAGCCGCAGATGCGGTATGAGATTTCGGACGAGCAGAGAGAATCGACGTGTTCTCAAGCCTACGAGGCAGGTCAAAGCTTCGTCATAGAGGGTATTCAAAAGGCCTTTGTTGACAACTACCCAGAGCTAGCGGCTTCGCTGGCACAAGCTGATGATGAGCCCCTCAAGCTCATCGTCGAAGACGGAGAGATTTCGTGTTTCGGTTCGGCCGATACATGCGCAGAAGCAAGAAGCAAGCTCGAGCAAAAGGGAAACAAGGCTCTTCACCTATCTCTGCAAAATGGCCATGTCTTGCCAGGATTGACAGCCGTCACTCGAGCCCTAGGAATGAGCGAGATTGCCACGCTGGACAGCACTGGCGACGGCCAAGCGGCAAACCAGAAAATCGGAGATCCCGAGAGCCTGGTCTATGCAAAGTACGGACTTTGGCTTGACGGCAAGTCGTTTGCGAGGGCCCGTCTCGGCGGTGTCACCCGGGCAATCTCGCTCCCGCGAGCAGATGCGTCTGGCTTCGTCCATGGCGTCAGCGTAGAGTTTCTCACCAGCGGCAAGAAGAGCCTTACGGATGGGGGCATCGTTCAGGGTGATGTGGCTCTGCATCTGGCTCTGGGCGATGCCACCAAGCAATCGGAGGGCACGGTCAGCAACGGCATTCATCGTCTCCGGAAAATGCTGGAGGACGGCAAGGGGAAACATAACGAGACCTTGTACGGGCGAGTGGCGGCGGGTAAACTGCCACTTGTTGTGCACAGCAACAACAAGGTGAGAAACTGCTACTTTAACCATATTCAGAGCAAACGAATGTGCTAACACCGGCTGGCTCATTAGTATGACTTGTCTCAACTGGTCCTCATCAAGAAAGACTTTCCCGAAACCAACCTCGTGATACTTGGCGGCAAGGAAGCGCCCTATGTAAGTGACATTTATTTATCACGCTCGGCAGTGGCCATATACTGACACTGTTGGTTCGTAGGTGGCCAAAGACCTCGCTGCTGCCAACATCTCCGTCATTCTATCAGAAAACCGGCCCGCCCCTGATGTATTCCGTGATAAGGATGCAGTAGTTGGGCCGCCTCTGACTAGAAGCGTAGCCAGTTATCTCAAGGAGGCTGGCGTTACATTTGCCTTGTCCATTTTCGAGACTGGTAAGCACCTCGAGTTGCATTCCCGCTATCGAAAAAAAAAAAGTTCACCCTCTGACTCACATGCTATAGCAATGCCGGTAGACTATCGCGTTCACGATCTAGGTCCGGAGGCGGGGTGGGCGGCCAAGTACGCCCACCTCAGCCAGCAAGACACCGTTCGGCTTGTGACTTCAAACGTGGAGTCGATTTTGGGGCTGGACAAGAGTAGGGATTTGGTGGTGTTTGAGGGCAATCCGCTGAGTTATGGCGCTTCCGTGGTGGTTTCGTTTCATGCGAATGGGGAGACTGGGAAGCTGGAGGTTGCTACTTGCTTTCCTAGGGAGGATGAGCATGAGAGTAGCTTGTAGTGGGAGTAAATTTTCCTTTCTTTAACGTATCTTAATCATATTCACCGGCGATATGCCTGGGAGTATCATAACTGATTGGCAATCGCATACCCTACAAAGCATCACCACGTGGATCACAAAAGCTTGTAATTGGTGTTTGAATAGCAGCTGTTACCCTGGAGAAACAAAGTTTCACGACTTTATGGATCTCAAAAGCTTGTAGTTGGATGTTTGTAAGAGCAGTTGAAACCCTAGAATACTGTTTTCTACTGTCTGTCGCAATTTCTTACTGTCTTGGCATGTCTTTTGCAAAAAGTAGCATGATATAATTTGCGTCATCTAAACATTTCGCAATAGTCAGAACCAGCCCCATCGTACATAGCGTGACCGGCGAATAATGAAGCTACATTTACAATCACTGTCACCTCCAAGTCCAGAGAAGCGAGTCCTTGGAAAGCAGGTGCCATCAAAGTAAGCAGTAATAACACGCTTTTAGCTGTTGAACCATCGGAATCGAAGTTGGAACGATCAATTAGGTTCTTTCTACGAGGAACTTCCGCTTTGGGCTCTGATTACAAAGGCAAAAAGACGGGACGCCAAAAAAAGGAATCCACGATAGGGTAGCAGCAACTTTTAGCGAGGGACTTTCCCTTTTCACATCAAGAAGCGGCACTTTGCGACAGGTGAGGCACAGATTTGGGCAGGATCGATGGAGATCGATGGAAGGGCCGATCAATGCGTGCTCATTCCTAATTCGTAGATTTTTGCGATTTGCTGCCAAATGGGTCATTAGGTAAGGTGTTTAGCGTTGGGTGCTGGGTGTTTTTACGAGTTCATGATGCTGACCCCTGGCTCGTGGGAAGTTGAGTGTTAAAAAAAAAAAAGAGAGAGTAGAGTAGTATCTTGACAGGTTGGGTATTGGATAGGTACGTAGGTACGTCTAGGTATAGTAGGGTAAGAATGGTTGTGCTTATGGAAAGTTGCTGCGTCCTTCCTATTCCATAGGAGAGATGCCCCGGGTATAGAGGGTGCAGAGGGTGCAAAGATGCCGCGATGGCTCCGAAGGCTTCACTTGTTTGCGATGGTGGCATCATCTTTGGTCTCGGGGGGATGGGAACGGCGACGAGCCACTGTTGGTGAGACGACATCGACCTACCTGTTATGTAGTGGAGGCTGTGGTGTTGGTACGGGCAGCTTGGTCACTCATTTCAACATCACTAGCCGTTTCATCAGCAGCTCAGCTATCAATAGCGCAGCTACGAGCGTAGGAGAGGCGGTCACTCTATTCGCCTTTGGTCTGCTTCAACCATATGATACTTGTCTGTTGCGGTGCCGTTCAAGGAGTGTCGTATCTGTCTTTTAATATACAATCACCAACCTCCCGTTTGCTCTCTGTAGACCCCAGAAGATGAACCCGGAGCGCACGTGTGGGTTATTGGCGCCCTGTCCGGCGGCTAGCCGGCAAGGGAGCTCGTGCGTGGCCCCATGTCTCTTCATTATCCGCCATGAGAAGTTGACATCCTCACCTGATTCCAAGACCAGGGGAAGAGGGGGGAAAATGAAGAGATGACTGGGGAGGGGGGGGGGCCAACACTCATCAGCCCCCGACCCGTAGTGACACTGTCCAGTCATAACACCCGTACCCATCTGTATAGTGCTCGTATGGATGTGATTTAGTACGGGTATCAAGGACCCGGATGGAATGGAATGGAAGGCTGACAACCCAGCTCTGTCTTTGAGTTGGGGGGAGTAGAGTAATACAACAGATACTAGTTGTACACCGCTTCGGTTGGATTTACCCCCCTCTTTTCATTTGAACTCGGTTCGATAGGGTCTAGATGGGCAAAGCGGCAATCTTCCCGATACTGTTGGCTGGTACACAACAGACGGTGCCGTCATTGAGTGCGAGGGGACGAATCAGCAGTCGATGAGCGTTCCGTCTTGTGGAGGGCGATATACTTTTGTTCCTACACTTGTCACTTGTAGTATATTACTCGTCCTAGCTGTTGCTTTTTAATGGTTCACAACAATGGGTCAAACAGAGTTTCTTCTTAGCAGATTGAATATTTCTGCCGACCTCCAATCCCACCAATAAGCAGTTTGTGAGTGGCCTGTCTGAATCGTATATCAGCACGCATCAGCAGCAGATATACATGTATGTACAGTAGCTCGACGAGCGGTTGATCTCGTCCACGACACACCATAACGCGAAATAGACTCCATTGCCAACTGCTTACCCTACAAACTTTGTCCATCTGCTTGGCGGTTTACAGTTGCCGTTATGCTCGTATGCTTAATCAAGCACCGTCTTACAATTTGTCGTCAACTTTTGCACTGAATCCCGCCAAGGCCCTGTCGTCTTATGGCCCTCCAAGGGGTACGTACCCCCGTCAGCAGCGTCCGAGCCTGGCATTCGGCCGAAAGCAGTAAGAGGCGGCCCGGGGAGCCAATCGGCTAAGGCGTAGCGGTCACCAGCGCTAGTGCGTTTCAGAGGTATGAAGTCCCACTGCGGCTAGCTTGTTCTGTGCGGATGGAGTCAGGCACAGCAGCAAAAGGAGGAGCCCAGGAACGGGATGCAGTAAACAGAGAGGCAAAAAAGAATAAGGAGTGGAGGGGGTTAGTACAGTATGGAGCTGTGGACTGGGCTAGCAGTACCAAGCACAGTAGAGGCAAACAAGTCGAGTACGTACAGGCCGCATTGCTCCGGGCTCCGTGTCAGTTGGCTCGCATCATCAGGAGGCCTTGGGAGTCATGACTGTGAATGACAGCGACCGGGGAAGGGAATTGGACAAGATGGGGCGTGGGAAATAGGGGAAGAAGCATGGCTATGGGAGCAAACACGACTAAACAGAAATAAAAAAACCGAAAACACAACTTGTTGGGCAGCACAGATTTGTTGCTCTCTCTCTCTCTCTCTCACCGGTGCTGGCAATACCTAGGCCTCGCAAAATTTGACGCCTCCGCGTTTCCGATATAGTCCCCTTGTACTATACGGAGCGTATTGGCCACAGCGAGGGCATCCCGGCACGGAGTCGGCCTCGGGGCATCTCGCCTTTCGATATCCACAGGTGGGCGCTGGCGCTCTCGTCTACTTTGATCACAGATGGCTGCATGCGCGCACGGCTGGACTGCCCCAAGGTTTGACAATGGCTGCTAGCACCAGGCTATAACTCGCGCCACGTCGCCCGGAAGCACGGCCGAGGCTCTTCTCTTGGCTTTTCCAATCTCTTGGAGGCTGCCCTAGCCGCGCCCCTAAAGCTGGACGGAGTGTCAGGCTCGGAACGAACATACGGGGTAAAAGAAGCAATGTGACGGGTGACGCAGGGCCCACAGAGGCTCGGTCCAGGCCATGACTTGTCGCTATGGGCCAGGGATGGATTCGGTTATCACCACCGATGGGCCGTCGTTTTTTGTTCGATTCCATCGATCCGTAATTTCAGCAGAATCAGTTGACCTGGCTGGAGTGACATCTACAACTTCTGGAAGCTGTGGACCGATGCGTGATTACTTTGTACACGTATGGGGGGAGACCCCATTCTATAGATTGAGACTAGGTAGGAATCGATGAACATGGCCGACACCAAAAGGGCTGTCCAAGAGGGGAAGAAGAAAAAAAAAACAATTAAAACAAAAAAAGGGGGGAGCAAACGGCAAACGGCAAATGGCAAACGGCAACCGCTTTCCTTGTCAGCTTGGCAGATGCAGCTGAAAAACGAAAACAATGGGATTTCTGATATATGCAAGGAGGCCAACATGGCTGACGTAGAGTTTCCTTTTTCCTGCAGCCACGCCAATAGTTTGGCTGCAGCAAACAAGACAGCTGAGCACACAAAACAAGAGACAACAATAGTAACCCCTCCTTTGGAAAAAGTAAAAATAATTGAACCCTCCCCCCCAAAAAGCAAGGAAAAATAAAGAGGCACGAGTAGGATAACACTGCATGCGATGGCGCTCTGGGCGGTAATCGAGTGGCCAGTCAGATGGGTTCGGCGCATTCGGATCCCGGTCCAGCAAGCAGGAAAGATTGGACGTGGTGTTTCAGATCTGCACATTAGCGCCTAGCTACGCAGGAAACGTGGCTGTCAACTACTAGAGACATTTCGATTCCGAGCCAGTGGGCGTCTAAGTGAGAGAGAGAGAGAGAGAGAGGCGAAAGGGCGAGCGAGGCGCCGGCCGAACTGCCACCTGAGATGCCAATTTTAACGTGCAACGGCTAGTCTGGAGTAGAGTAGTAGATGACATTGACAGGCGTTGGACTGGAGTGACATTTGCCCAAGGGGACCAGGAAAGGACAAAGCACAGGCGCCCGGCGGGATGAGATGGCCTCGTACGAGGAATCCATTCGACGATGCTGGGGACCTGTATCTGCACATGCCACGCCATGCCATGCCATACCATGCAGCCTGGCCACATAGAGTTTTTTTCACATCCGACGAGAGGCATATTTTCCCTTCTTTTTGCGGCTTGCGGGCTTGAAACATGAAACACTTTGGCTGGCCCCCGCCTGTGCCGAATGCCCAATCACGCCCGGCGTTTGGCGGAGGAGGCTCTGAGGCCTTATGCAGGTACAAGAGTAAGAGCCGCGTCCTATTAGCTCATTAGACGGAGCGTATGATGGAGCCCTCCAGTCTTGTTTGGCCTGTCTGGATTAGGAGTACTTGCCACATTGTGTCTGGCCTCTGCTTACTGGGCTGAGCAGGTACCGGGTACTCTTTACTGTACTCGTACAAGCAAGTGATTGAAGGCATCTACCTATCTGGGCTTGATGTGATGTGATGGTGTGATGAGCAAACGACGGAGCGTGGTGGTGGGCCTGTTTCTTTGTTTCAATGTACGAGTAAGTCTGCCTTTGTACTTGTGGAATTCATGTTCAAGCCCACCTGCAAACAGTACGGATAGCACTTGTAGAGCTTGTGTAACCCCCGTAGGACTCTTTGCTTGTGCGCTCCCCTCAGTCTCAGCCATCTTGCATGTCCTTGTGATACCTCTGCTGTACATACTTTGTCCTTGAACAAACTTGGCACCGTCCAGCTTACTCGTATCTCGTCGCCATGCACGGGGGGGCCTCAAAGCACCAGACACGATTCATTCGTGGTTGTCTGGGCTGTTTGAAAGAATTGAACACAACAGAGCCAAGCACAATTGTACCCTGTACCTGTCTGCTTATTCGCCATCGTGCAGGCTAGACCCTATGCGAAATATGGCCGTGATTTCTTTTTTAATCTATTTCTCATTGCCTACGGATCCCAGCTTGCAACGTCCCCCCCCTTCGCCAGGCTTCTATTGTATGGAAGGCACCAAGCTCCAGAGTACGAATGCGCTGCCAGTGGGATGCCGGCTGCTGGCGCCAGGGGCTCGACAGGGGACAAGGGCTCTGAAGGCGCAAATCCCCGGTTAGGCGCAGTGCTGTGCATCCACCACAGTGCTTGGCCTGGGATGGCACCAGACCTCAATTCTAGCAGCCCAGGCCCCTGTCCGCCAGGCCAGGAACAGGAACTCCTGCGGCCCCACTGCGTATAATCGTCCCCACGCCCTCAAGATGCCCTCACCTCTCACTCTCTCCCCCCTCCCTCGTTTTTCCTATATCATCTCCATCGCCGCCGCATCTCTCTCTCGGTTTTCTTCTTCCTTCTCCAGGCCGCTTCTTTCCTACATCTCCAAAGTTGCTGGGCACTTCCTCTCCTTTTACAGCATTTCCGATACATTTGGCATTCTTGTTTCGCTCTTGTATCATTCCATTCCTTTGTCACGACAGACATTCGACATTCTCTCGTGGTTTATATACATATACACTCATTCGTTTCCAAGGTGCTCAGGTATCACCGCTGCAACTATTTTCAATCGTCCTAGCGACCCTTGCATAGCTTGTCGAAAGCATTTCCTCGATTTTTTGATACAGTTTCGTCTTCCCAAAGTCACGGATCTTTCACTTTCACCATGAAGTTCACCACCACCACCGCGGCCGTTGCCGCCATGGCCGGCCTTGCCGCCGCCAAGGACAGCCGAACCTTTGCTGTCCTGCGATTCACCAACAAGGGCTTGGTCACCACTCGTGCCGATCCCATTGTCAACCCCGGTGTGCCCGCTGGACACGTCCACAACGTCCTGGGTGGCAGCAACTTTGGCCTCTCCTCCACCGGTGCGGACCTCGTCAAGTCCAACTGCAGTACCGCCCTCGTCAAGGGTGACTACTCCAACTACTGGTACCCTACCCTCTACTTCCACGACCCCAAGACGGGCAACCTCGAGTACGTCGACGTCTACTACACCAACGTCTACTACTTCTTCGAGGCCACCAACGACCAGATCAAGGCCTTCCCCACTGGTCTCCAGATGGTGGCCGGCAACTCCATGTCCCGCACCGTTCCCGCTGCCGGCGGTGGTGACCAGCTTGACCCTTCCAAGGGCCCTGTCAACAACATCCAGTTCACCTGCCCTCGTTCCAGCTACAACCCTCCTTCGTACCCCCGTCGGCTCTGACGGCTCCAAGATTGGCATGGTCGACCCCAACAACAAGGGCGCTGGTGTTGGTTTCCCCCGATGTGACTTGCGATGGCCATGTACTCGCCTCTCCGTATGGACATTCACTTCCCCTCTTG
>MDJU01000806.1:0-13270 GCA_001721665.1 Trichoderma pleuroti | reverse complement strand
CACGGTCGGCCTTGGTTCGCACTACAAGCCATGCTTCGAGTCAGTTTCATTTTTGTCTCTTGTTCCGTCTTTTTTCTTTCTTCTTCTCCTTTCTTCTCCTTCTTCTTGATCGTCATCTTCTTCTTGCCCATTCTCCTTCCAAAACAGCCCACCCGGGTTTAGGAGAGGATTTGCGGTCGCTCTCTCACGCCCATGTGCTACTGGTCGGTCGGTGACGAGGATTCGGAACATGCCCGTCCCTGCCAGCTCCAACCCGCAGGGGGTTCGGACATTGAACTTATATCTAGGCCTGCTGGCGCCCCGGGAAATGGAAAGTGCAAAATGAAAAGATGGCCTCCCCCCAAAGCAGAAAAAGCTCTGGGCAGCGGCAGCGGCAGCAGCAGCGGCAACAACTCGCATCTACTAACCTTTTGCTTGCGGCGTCGACACTCGGTGCACGAATTGCCCCTAGCCTTGATGGCCATGTTTGCGGCTAACCGGCGATGGGGCATCTGCCCCTGCACCTGCATTGTGTCGGACATTAAAGCGTGAGCACCGGCGCGCGGCCGATGGTGTAGCGAAGCCAGAAGAGGGGGGGAAAAGCAAAGAAAGAAGAAGAAAAGGCCGGAAGCGAAGCTGATGGATGCGGTGAGGAGCAAAGGCGAGATAGGGTAAAGGAAAGAAAAAAAAAGGAAATAAAGCGACGAGATCCAGATGTCTAATAAAAGCGCGTGCTGCTGCTCCCTTCCACACCAGCCGGACAAGCTATTGGTAACTCGAGCCCGTCCGTTCTGCAGCGACCCGACGATGACGGTTTTGACGGCTCGCGCCGCACCCTCCGTCAGCCGCAGATTTGTCGAGATCCGGCAGCTGGCCTATCGCGTCGGCAAATGCGCTGCGTGTGGGATGGGATGGGATGGTGGTTTGGTTTGGTTTGGTTTGGTTTGGTTTGGTTTGGCTTGGTTTGGTTTGGGACAAATTGAGCCTTGAGCCCCTAGCGTGCGGCTGCAGACTGACTGCAGGTCTATGTGCGTGCCAGTGCAGTGCAGTGCAGACTGCAGACCTGCAGCTTGGATCCAGGCTGCAGCGCAGTGCCGCAGTGAGGTCGGGACTCTGGTCTGGTCCGCCCTGGCCGGGATAGAGATGAGATGAGATGGCGCCAGAAAAAGGGTCGCAGCGTTTGCCGTGCCGGGTCGATGGACTGAAGCCCGCGTCGCTTTGCTTTGCTTTGCTGTGTCGCCTGTCGCAATCGCCTGATGCACCAAAGACCGATGAGAGAGAGAGGGAGAAGAGAAAAAAGAGCAGGAGGATATCCGCCGGCAACAGGCTGCAGCGAGGAGGGACGGGATGGGGGATGGGGATGGGGAGAAGGAGGAAGAGGCGGCTACAGAAAGAGGGTCGCACAAAAGATGACAACGATGGCCGCCTGGAACAATGCAATGCATGCGTCTCGGACCTTGTGTCGCTCTCCCTCTTTGCCACGCACAGACGAAAAGGCCAGGCGAGTCGAGTCTTTGATTTGATCTGCTTTGATGCGTGGGAATCTCTCAAGGCCGGCGCTTCCAAGCAGGCGCACCGAGAAGCAAGGCAAAATCCAACCCAGCGATTCGGGGAGGGGATCAAAAGGGGGGGTTTGTCGTCTCCTCTGGTTTCGCTTCGTCGTCGGCAGTGGTTGCAAGATCGGGCAGTTTTCCCCCCAGCCGTCTATCCGTCTGTCTTGTCTTGTCTGTTTCAATCAATCGAATCCCTGTCCTCTTTTCCCCCCTTCTTTCCCTCTTCTCTCTCTTTTCTTCTTCTTCTCTTCCGTTCTTTCTTCTCCCCTTTAGCACGCTCCGCGCATACTTGCTGGATCCAAAAAAAAAAAAAAAGACGCGGGCGATTGCAGCGATTCGGATGAGGGCGAGATGGTCGGGTGTAACGCCAATAGGGAGCAGGGCAAGGATGATGCGATGCGATGCGCTGCGATGCGCTGCGCGCTGCACGAGACCCGGCAGCCGCTGGTCAAATCTCGATGGCCCGGCCTGGTGATTGGGTGGCTTGGCTCGACGGCATTCCAGGCAAGGGAGAGCGAGAGCGAGAGAATTGCGAATGGCCAAGACAAGGCAAAGGCAGCTCGACCGTCTCCTCTGGGGGTTTCGGGTTCGGTGTCGCTCGTGGGCTCGTCTGCGTCTCTCCCGGATGGATTTGCGACGGAGAATTGTTCCGCCTTTTTCCCTTGTCTGTTTCCCTTTGACCCTGTTGAATTTCGGTCCCCCCCCCTTTTTTTCCCCTTTTTCTCTTCTCCGCTATCCGTCTTTTTGGTCTTTTATTTTTACCGGTGTCTGTCGCAGGTTGTTTTTAAAATGGAGATTGCAAACAGCTGCCAAGCGGGTTAAAAGCCGAGCAGGGCGGCGACTAAATGGCATGGTCTGATCTGGCCCGTGAGCCGGTGGCTGACGGCCCGTTTAAAAAGGTCAGGTCAATAAGCTGGCCAGTTTGTCTTGCATTTTGCTCATTCTTGCACCCATGTTGTTAGCGCCACCCAAGCCAAAACAAGATGAGGGGGGGCAAAGCCATTTGATCCATTGATTCAATCAATTCTCTCTCTTCCAGTCCTCTTTGGCTTTGGCTCCAGCAGAGGCTCCAGAGGGCTGCAGCCTTGGGGAATCCCTCGCCTTTCTTCCCCAGAATGGCTGGTTGATTCTATTCGTCTTCCATCAACAGTCAATGTTGCAGTGCATCTTCCATCATACACTCACTAATGGCTGCTGACGCTCAATCCCGCCTGTACCAACTATTTATTACCTTGGGTACTAACAACTTGCATCTTCCACACATCACCAATCCGCATCACCCAGGATCCATCGATTCCCACCGCCACCATTCAACAATCCCATACATCTCACCCAATCCATTCACAGACACTCCATCCCATTCACACAACCACTACCATCACATCTCCCACAAACTATTCCATGCCCCATGTGGGGATAGTTTTTTTTTTTTCCTTCTTTTGTCTTTCCGCCCCCCTCCCCGCACAAACTCGGCCAACCCTTCCTATTCGACCAAAACTCTCGATTATTGTCTCGCCTCTTTTTTTTGGTTCGAGATCGTCCGTCTTTGCGAAAACTGTGTGTTGGCGCTTATTCTTCATTAGTCTCCCCTTTTTTTCTTCTTCTCCTTCTCGGACCAACGACAGCCCACAGCGCTGCCCATCGTCTCCTCCATCCAACAGCAGTCTGGAACTTTTGTCCGCCCAACCCCGGGTCCATCGAGTTGTGCGTAGATACACCTTGACCGCCCTCGGTTAGCAAGCATCCAAGGCCGTAGAAAGAAGAAAGAAACAAGGCGTATACTGTGCTACAGTGGTGGGGATGGCCGTGTCTTGCTTGTCTAAATCATTCTCAGATTCGCGGCATTCAACGCACGTAAGAAGCCAAAGCCAAAGCCAAGCAAGCATAGCCTCGATAAGCTTAGTACACGCCAGATCGACATGTTGACAATCCTGGACCCCCTTTGGGCCGCCTTCATAGCCTCCGAGCAGGCAACCCTTGAACAGCCCTTTTTGTAAAAAGGATTCATCGACCCCCCCCCCCATCCATCCATCCATGCATGCACGTTGTATGCAGTGGAAATCAAACCACCAAACGTACTCATTCCAGAGAAATCACATGCCAGACAGCTGTAGCATCTCGCCATATTCACATTCGTAGTCAACCCACCAACAAAGACATGAGCACAATTAATAAAATAAAATGTCCAAGAATAGTGAATACTATGCGAGGGCAAACAGCGAAAAAAAAAAGTTGCTTGCTGGCCCCCCCACTCTACATTTAGAGTACATGCATCGAACAAGTGGCGTCCAATACGCAACAGAGGCATTGCCCGTCTGACTGCTGACTGACTGACTCGTCGATCTGATCCAAAGCAACACATCATTTTTTTCCCATCCATCACAAAATGTTTCGCTTTCCCTTCCCTTGCAGCTCCCGTGCATCGCAGCAAGCCACCCAGAGGACACTAACCAGTATATGCCAGATCCTCACTGGCCACCCATTTTATATCCCGCCTGCCCGCCTCTCCCTCCAACAGTCACATCACATCTCACATTCCCAAAAAAGAGCATCTGTTTTTGAGCCGCCGCCGCCGCCGTCCGTGGTATCGATCAAAGCAACATGTTGGTCGTAAAGAACAAGCAAAGATCCAACCCTTGCTCCTCTTCCCTTCCTCCCAGAAATGTAAAAAGAGAAGAAAAAAATATAGACAATGAAGAAAAAGAAGAAGGAAAATCATGACATCGTCGTGTCACAGTCATCAACCATGGCGCCGTAGTTTCTCCCCTTACTCTTCACCCACTAATACTGGAGATAATCCGGCTTTCGTGCCATGTTGACCGGAGGCGGGCCTTCGTCGTCATCAACGGGGTAGGGTGGAATCGACGTCTCCGAATCGCGCGGTCGATGGCCGTACTCGGACAGGGGAGTCTTTGGCGGCAGAGGCGGCGCCATTTTGGAGGGAATCGACAGCGGCTCGATGCGAGAGTACTGTTTGGGAGGCACTGCGGGCAGCTGATACTTGGACTCCTCGTCGGGGCTCGTAATGGCAATCGGATCGTCGGAATAGGCGACCCTGTACTGGCTCGGTGCCGGCGACATGTCCACAGTCTCCTTTTCGGATGCGGGACTGACGGTTCTGCCGTAACGCGAATGTCCGGTGCTCGGCCGGATGTGGTCGCCAGAGACTCTGGGCGAAGACAGGGTGTTTGCCTGCAGGTGTAGGCTGTCTGCCCCTGATTCAAAAGACGAACGGCTCGGGGGGCTTTGCGGGCTGTGGGAGAGGAAGCCAACCGGGGAGTCGCCGGGCAGCTCTACGGCAAAAGGCTGCTCAAAGTTGTTTTCCGACGTCGACTTGACCAGCTCGGGCACGTTGCCATTGTTTCGTTGTTCCCACCGTACCTTTGCCCTGTGAATCTTGGCCAGCCTGGTCGAGATGCCGTGGATCATCTGCTGCTCGTCTGGGCGGGACATGTACTGTCGAGTGCCGGTGCTGATGTCGCTCAGCCGGTTCCACTCGTTCATCCCAAACTCGCCCACTCCCACTTCGACGTTGAGGCGGTAGTAGTTTTCGACATTGACTCCGCGCTTCGCCAGGTGCTCGTGGAGCATGTACTCGTGGATCTTCTCGCAGCCCTCGATTTTGGAAATCATCTTCCTCCGCGCCTCGGCAAACTCGCCCAAGAATCCCTCGTACCATACCTGCTGGTTTCCGTCGCTTCCGCGAGGGCGTTTTCCGGTGCCGACGCTGACAAACACTCCGACCTCTCGTCCTGGCCACTCGTTGAGGACAGCCTCGTCCAGAGCCTCGGGGGAGGGGTTGAAGGTGCCGGCTCCGTCGTCGTGGAAGACCGACTGACCAATCTGTACGGATTTAAAAGCAAGGCCAATAGAGCAAGTTGCCCGTCCGGCCTGCCAGATCTTGCAGTCGAATTCCGGCGGCGGCTCTTTGCGCGAGTCGTAGGACCGTAGCAGTACGGGGGGTGTTCCTCGTCCGGATCCTTTGTACATTGCAGTCACAGCCCTATATCGGTAAGTCAGCGCCATGTACGCACAACAAACAATGGGGCAGGAAATTCGGCGCTCTTACGTCTTGGTCCTATTCTCCCTCGCGTCGTATAGTCTTGCATTTCCATTTCCGTATTTTAGATTGACGGCCGGCCGCATGGAGACGCCGCCGGAAGGATGGCGGGCACTGAAGCTGACGGTGCTGGCGTTGCTGGAATGTCGCTTTGGAGACCCCGACGAGCGGCGGGAATCCAGCGGGTTGACCACTTCCGTCTCGGCGTCGTTGCCCTCCTTGTGGTACACGGTGTGCTCCCAAACTCCCTGCTTGATGGCGTCTTCCAGCCTGCTGGCCTTGAACAGCGTGGATCGGTATGGGATGCCGGCAATCGTCTTGTCGGTTTCAAACACCATCTTGGTCATGCGGACGTACAGCTCCTTGCACGTCTCCAGGTCCAGACGCAGCCGGCCCAGCATGATTGCGATCAGCCCGCCGGTGCCCGTGCCGACAATCAGGTCGAAATGGTCGCAGGGCTTGGGGATTTCATGTCTGCGAGGCGCGCGCCCTTCGATGTCGACAAATGCGCGGTGCATGAGTTCCTGGATGATGATGAGCATGGAGTAACCGCGAACGCCTCCTCCGTCTGTGCGAGTTGGGGCATTAGCAGAGTTGTTCGACGCCATGAAAATGAAGGATAATGAGGGGGGGAATCATCATACCGAGAGACAGAATGCGCAGAGGCGGCCCTTTGGTGGTGTCCGACCTCCGGACTCCGTACGAGTCCATCATTTCGACGGGCGTGAATGTGTCGGGCTCTGCGCGATGCGAAAGATTCGGGTCGGAGAATGCCTTTGTCGCGATGGGTGTGAGAGAGGGCGATGCTGCTTTGTTCGGGTCGAGATTTCGGTTGCGCCTTGAGCGTCTATCGACCGAAAAACCACGTTTCTTGGAATGCGACCAATCAATATCCAGTTCCGCCCAAAGTCTTAAGTGCTGATTCGCAGTCAGAGTCGCAGTCGCAGTCGCAGTTGGTCGCAAATTCGGATGCGCTAGATTTGCAATGTCCAAGATGTCGCGCAGTCGGTGATGGTGCTTTGTCAGGTGAACAGTAGAAGGACAGAGTCAGAAAGATGTCCAAGATACGAGTACACGTAAGGTGAGGGAACAAGCAAAACAAACAAACAGCCTCAGGCAGTCATGATGAATGAATAGGTCATTTATCACTGCTCCGTACCCTCTGGCCCAAAAAAGGTGCCGTGACGCAATCGCCCGGACATGCCCAAGTCCAAAGGGCTGCCAAGCATGGATGGGAAAGCGGAGGGGTGAGGCGAGGGGCGAGAGGCGCAGCCGAAGAACCGCTAAGCAACGTCACAGGGCCCGTTGGGGTGCTGGGCCAGCGGGTTGGCGGGAACGTTCACGCCTGTGGGCCGCTACAGAGCGCCATGGACGTGGAGCTACAGCGCGCCCGGAGCATGCATGGACGAACGGCGACCTGGTGTTTTGTGCTTTGCATTGATGATCCGGTGCGCTGGTCAGGAACGGGCTTCCCGGGACACGCGAAGCTTCAAGTACCGAAGCTGCCGTTTGGTTGGAGATGCGGTTCTTTTTTTTCTTCTTTCTTTTTTTCATCCCTGGTTTTCCTTGTTTTTTTTTTGAGGGGAAAAGAGAATCTACGTAGTGCCCATGCTTCGGAAAGGTAATAAGCGAGAGTAGCCGGCCGGAAAATGGCTGAGAGCCAAGAAGCTGTGGGAAAAAAAACGACGCCGGGATGCCAAGTCTCACTTGTTGCCGTCACGAGGAGGCCGGGTGTGACGGCTTCAACATGATATGATAATACGAGTGCTCTCGATACATGTGATTTCATTCATCCTCGTCTCTCGTCTCTGGAAGCTACTTGACAACTATCAAATCATTACGGATACAGCTTCTCAAATGCCCATTTCGATCTGAAACCCCTTGCTCTTTTTTCCTTGTTCAGAAATCCATCTTCCTTCTGTTTCTCTCTAGAGACAACGCTAACGACCCCCCCCCCCCATGTCCGTCGTGGGTGCCTTCAATGTTGTTTCGTGGGGGAAGTTTTTCGAGCCTTTGGGGGCTGTGCAGGTTGGTTGGGATCCCGTTTGAAGGGTCCTGGCGGGGCAGAGAATGTGAGACTGGCCTGGATGAGGATGGAATCCAAGCCACGTGATGGCTGCTCATGGTGCATGATGCCGAATTGGAACAGTCTGCTCGTCTTCTTTTTTTCACATTCAAGGTTGCCATCACCAGAGTGTACGAGCACATGGATGGATCTAGCCCTGCCCTGGAGGATGGAAGAGCAGTACACATCATGTCCCTCGCTCTCAGCCGGTGTAAGATTCCCATATCGAGGTCAACCTACTACTACATCTCCCATTGGCACAAAGTGGTAAGCTGAGAAAGCCCTTTGTCAGGAGGATGAAAAGATTACACACATCGACTCTCTCAGACCGACTGCGCCCCCGTACAGTATTCCACAAGGCTTCACGGCTACGAGCACTTCCTTCGTACTAGGCGTGGAATGAGAATCTCATTGCCCTTGCAGGACGTGCCGCATCGCATCGCATCGCATGTTTATTTCATCATGGCATCGACGCGGCGACTTACATAAGACGGCATCACCACATCAAGCTTGGCCCAAAGTTAATATGGGCAGGCAAGGGCACATGCACGTACGAGTAGTGCCTTTACGTCAGGATTTCGTATTCATGTTACTGCAGGTTCCTTTGCCACTGTCGACATGACGAGCATGAGGCCTCGTAGGAGAATATTCATTTCACATCATTTCATTTCACTCCAGACAGCTGAGTTCAAGAGGCGAAGAATCGGTGAGCCTGAGGGCAAGGGTGAGAGCATGGATGACTTTGCTTCTCTAGCGCTGGCGGCTCGAGGCGCAGGCCGGCTGTCTTGTACCTACGAGTATATCATGCATGCCACGTACATGTAATCGCTACATGTAGGTACCGTACCTACAGCAAACGAATGTGCAATCCGTACTCGTACGTGTACCTGCATCAAGCATTGTTGACAAGGTTGAAGGAGCCGCCAACTTGAATCATGTTGACATCCATGGATGGGCCTTGGGTAAATGTAGGTACATGCAACGAGCCTGGCACTTGCAGTGGTTCCACGACAGAACAAAGAAACGAGACGCGCAAGACAAAAATAGAATGTGGCTGCAACGTTAAAAACCTGTGGCTGACGATCAAGTCAAAGTCAATTACGCGTAGCCGCTAGCACTTGGCAGGCGTGGTGGCAAGTATCATCTTCTTTGACGGATCAGCACCTTTGACTGTACTGTACCAAGATGGGAGAGTCGTGAGATGATCTTTCACCATTATGAATCTGAAAAGCGTCCTACGACTCCTGATTCGGCAGCGTGTGTTGAGTCGTGCATTGCCACGCTTGTCTAGGAGACCTGAACCCCCCGTCTTTCCGCCGACTCAGCCTCGCTGTACAACCTATCACACCTCGTATACGATATCCATGTATGTACAATAAAGCCCTAAAACGCCTCGACGAGAGCAAATTTGTAGTGTGCGAAGAAGAAGGCAAAAGGAAACGAGCTTATGAATCGAGTCTCGGAATGCCGCCGGAATCTGTAGTAGCTACATGTACTCGTACGCCACATGGAGCTTTAAAGTGCTAGTAGTAGATGGAGCTGCATATATCTGTATGCATTACATTGGCTGAAAGACGGGCTGAGCTGACACTTTTATTAATCTCTGTCCTACCAGGCATCTCAGCCCTTTCGTAGCATGTCAGTGGGCTGGCTGCCTTGCAATAAAGTACCTATACATGTATTCATCATGAGTCGACGACGCCAAAGGATTTTCACATAGCATGGATGAGTGTGTGCACGAAAAATGAGGACAAGGTGTGAGGTGCACCTATCAATAGGACCAAGGCTGAGAGTTTGGGTGCATAGTACCACTATGTACGTGTAGATACCTCGTAGATAGCTACCTACGAGGCTGCTGCATGTATGGTGGTGATATCAGTGTGTGCCATCGTACTTACATGTACATTAGGTATCAAGTGACGGGAGCATGATTGTCTCGTACATGGCGTTTCCATGCTAGCCGCGGCGATGACAACAGCCGCAAAAGCTACATGTACATGGGAGTAAAAATCCTCCGCACGGGTCAGGCGCAATCCGAGTCTGTGGCGCTTCAGAGGCAATCAAATGAAACATACCCAGAGCGAGCTGAACTGTGCCGCATTGCATCGAACCAGGGCATGTGCCGTCCCACAGGTCAGGTACAGGTATATTTGTGGCCTTGAGTACCTAAGGTAGCTCTTTGCCCGACATGAGATGGGCAAAAGGCAGCATGTATGTACAAGTACACGATGTCTGGTAGGCTGGTGTATTGTTGATACGCTGAAGCAGGCACATTAGCCGCCAAGTGTGTGAGCAGCACGGCAAATGATAGGCGGCAGTGTGTTTTGTGATGGACGTAAAACTCGTGTCTAGGTGGTCTCGGGCGGCATGGCACACTCTCCATTCGCCGGGGACGATCCAATGACGTGCAGAGGACCCGTGCAATAGGTGCTGAGTCTTTACTTACCGTAGCATCCCAAAGGACAAAAATATCCATATCCTGGCTGGGAAGGATAAATTTACTCGCCTGCAGAAACGAGTACCCGCAAGTGCTCACAGGCCTACGCTCGCGTATACACACGGAACGGACGCTACAATTTGAATTGACGGATGGCACTAGTAGTAGCACCGTGGCAGCAGCACTTGTCTGGCACTTCAAACAGACGGACGAGAGCCAAGGCGTTAAGCGATGGCACTTTTCAGCCGCGGACGAGAATTGAAACCAAAGAGGCCACGCCACGGGCAGCACCGAGCTTCGGCAGCTTTCCCACGTACCTGGTCGTGCTGAATTTGGCCTCTTTCACCCGGAAAAGCCGCCACTGGCCCCAGGCACGGGAGGCGGGCGGACGGGACGAAAGGCGTGTGTGTTGATGGAGCAAGCAGCAGCAGCCCCCAAGACGACGACGACTCAGCTCGGGAATCAACGAATCAATCAATCAATTGATCAGAGCAGCATAATCACCCAGACGGTGAGATGAGCCTTGCCTCGCCTCGCCTCGCCTCGCCCACGGCCTCACGGGTTCCGAGACACGCCCTGATGCCGCCACATTCGTTACCCCATGCGAGCTATGCCCGGCACAGCCTAGAAGCAGGACGCGACGTCGAAACGGTAAATTGGCAGCGAGTTTCGGCAGGCCGCTAGCCCCAGGCGAGGTGCCAATCAGATGGGCCTGGTTGCCATCTGGGTCCCTTCCTTGGTGTTTCGGGCGAGGCTGCGAGGTGATTCGCCTGGGCTGATGGTCGAGGCTAGAAAAGAAGAAAAAAAGAGACGAGAGAGAGCCCTGGTGGGCAGCGAATCAAGCAGCCTCTCAGGCAACGCGTCAGCCCACGCACGGAGACAATCCGCTGCAGTGGTCTAAGCCGAGTCGAGTCAGCTGCGTCCAGTCGACAGCACAGAAACATGTACGAGCAGGTTGGGTATAGTAGTAGGTACTCGTAACTGCACGTTAGTACATCATGGATGTATGATGAGGGGAGGACGACTGGAGAGATTCGAGGTACCATGTACTGGGTGGCGTGGCGTGGGTGCCCGGGGCTGCGGTCCTGGGAGCCGGGCCTTGCTGCTGAAGAATTCCAGAGTTTGGAAACAAGGCACGTCTGGTTCGATTTGTGCATGCGCATGTGCATGCATGTACATCCAAGGTCACTGCTACTGCTGCTGCTACTACTGCTGCTGCTACTAACGAGGATATGCGAGGTCGGACCAGCCACCATGTACTCGTACTAGGTATTGAAGGAATCAGTCACTGGCAAGTAAGAGAGTACGAGTACATACTCGTACGTGGATTCAACATGACATGTCAGGTAGGTACATGTAAGTAGCAACTTGACATGTTTGCTGGTCCCTTGCGCGCGAGACGAGATTGGGATGGACAAGGTCAAGGTGCCTGCAATGATGGGATTTGATTCCTCAATGCCAACAGGAATGATTATACATACATGTATTATTCCTGCTGGGGCCGGGCATCCTTCGGAGTCGGGGTGCCAAGCTGCGTATCGCCGTCAAGGGCACCAGACACGGCAAGTTTAGTCCAGTACATATGGAGTACATGCACTCGTACAGGGCAAGAAGTGGTTGGGCAGGAATACGTCAAGTCGATTGCATTGCATTCACGTCTCGAACATTCTTCATCCTGCCCGTCAAGGATCAGGACTATACTACCTACTGCCTGTATTGAGCTGCAAGAACAAGGATCAAGCGGCTGTTCATCACCTGAGAGGCTCGAAGCAGCCAACAGTCCCTTAGTCATTCACCATTGATTCAATATATTGAAGGAATACCGGCACTATTTACTAGGTACTATCCGGCACTGGACATGCACGAATCTACTAGATTGAGCCTTGTCTGCTGGATGCTCACTCTGCGGCTGTAACAGGTACCACCGAAGCATCTGCAACGATCATGATACAGAGGTACCTAACATACGCACATGTATGTATATCTTAGTAGTGTGGTGCTACATCAAGAGAGCTGTACAAGGCAGACGTGCACAAAGCAAAGCACCTCGTGCGTGTGTGTTGCACCAGATGCATGCGTGTATACAAGTACCTAGTAATACTCACTTGTACTCGTATTTGCCGAGCCGCAAAGACAATCCAAAAAGAAGGGCAAAAGAAGGGCAAAAGAAGTGCCCAGAAGTGCAGCATCACGCACAAGCACCCTTGACATGGAGATGGAATAAAAATAAATACATACCTGGAACCGTCACAGCTCGCGAGCCTCTGCACCCCCCCTGCCCTGTGTCGTTTCATCCAAATCAACGGCCCTCTCTCCTCAGTAGGTACTGGTGCATGTGCCGAACTGCGCGCTGGTACATGCGTGTACCTTGTGTACTCGTACACGCCTCCCGGCTATTTGTGCGGCACTCCGTCCGCCGTGCCCGTGACATGCAATGCCGTCCAGTCGATCCAATCAATGTCATGTCATCAATGTCGGATGTCATCAATGCTACAGCTACTCCGTACATCCAGCCCAGCCCAGTACCTGAGGCCGCCACCGGCCCTCGATACCAAGGCACGATCAATCGATACCTAGGTAGCCTCGACTGTCAGGTCCGCCCTGGCCTGGACTCGCACAAGCCCCAGAGAGCCAATGGCCGCCACGGCAGCTCAGGTCAGTCGATGGCAACAAATCAAATCAAACCAAAGCAATCAAACCAGATTGATCCCATCCATTGGGGAATCAACAGCCGTCGGTCTGTGGACCAGCCCGAAAGGCTCTGCTCTCCATCTCAGCAAGTCTCCGTCAAACCTCGCCTACCGGCCAATGGCAGCGCCGCTGGGGCCTGCACATCCAGGCGGCCCGCCAACTAAAATATAGCGGCTCGCCCTTCCCTGAGCTGCCCCCCCAGCGCCGGAAGCCGTCGGCCAGTAGACTTGCTGGGCTGGGCCGGGCTGGGCTGGACCCGGTACCGCCCTCGGTAGCGCATCTCGCAGCGCCTACAGCGTACCAGTACCAGTACCAGTACCAGTCGAGTACATGTACCTCAATACCAGCGCTACATTACCTACTACCTACCTAGTAGGTACTACTAGGTACAGCAGAGGGGGGGCCCGCAGCCACTGCGCTGCGCTGCACTGACGATTTACAGCCTCGCCCGCCAGGCCAGAGCCTTGAACCACAAACCTGAACTC
>MDJU01000805.1:0-13291 GCA_001721665.1 Trichoderma pleuroti | reverse complement strand
GATGAGAGGAAAAAATCATGAGCATGAATGGAGTTTTTTGCATCTGTCTTTGGGTTGTCTGCTTAACTGGAATTACATCTACCATTATGGAATAGGGAGGACATCATGGCGAATGTGAATGTACATGTACAAACGAATTGACCGGATGATATTAACAATGATTGCTGGGAGGGATTGTCTATGTTATAGTCATGCACTGCACGTATGTTCACTTTTTTGTTTCTTTTCATTTTATTCCTTCTCTTTCTACGCGAATTCTCCAAACTGGCCGTCGTCAAACCCCAAGTTCTTTAGCGACTTTCTCTTTTCTTTGACGTCGGAGTTTTGGGCGGCGGCGGGAGAGAGAATGAAGCTGCACCGGCGGGAGGAGGCGGCAGCGCGAATGATTGCAAATCAGCCGAGCCCGAAGATGTCGCTGGGGCTTCTTCGTCTGCGTGCTGGGGTCGCCGCCGGCCAAACTTGGTGCCGCCGAGGTTTACTGTGATGGTCTCGCCCTCCTTGAGGCTGTAGTCCTTGGTCTCCGTCTTGGCCCTTGCATCGGCCGGGTTCTGGCTCTGCTCCGCCTCCCACCCGAGGCTCCGCCGGGCCTCCTGCAGCGACACGGCGAGATCAAAGGCGTCGGACCGCTCCTCGAAGCCGATGCCCAGCACGGCCTTGCGTCCCTGGGGGTCCTTGACGGTGACGGCGAAGAAGCGGCTGCTGTCGACGACGGGCTCGACGGCGGCGCGGTCGTTGTAGGGCGCTGCGGCGAAGAGGGCGCCGGTGGACGGGTCCTCGAGGACGAGGTCCATCTTGAGGCTGGAGGCGGCGTCGGGGCTCTCGTACGACGTCTCGACGACGCGGAGGCGCGCGGTGAAGATGTGCCGGGCGGGGTCTTCGGTCCAGGAGGCGGCGGCGTGGCCGCGCATGGAGGTCAGGGGCGGGATGTTGTAGACGTGGACGGTGTTTGCGACGAAGAGGACGCGCTGGATGGCGTCGTTGGGGAGGGGCTGGCCGGTTGCTGGGTCGATGGCCTCCATTGTGGTGTGTTGTGGTGTGTTTGTATCGTGTTGGTGATGGGTTGAGAGAGATGGGGAGGGGGAGAGAGTGTAAGCAAAGGAAATCAATTCAATCCAATTGGTATCTGGCGAGGGCTAACCGCAAAACACGGGGCAATGCTGGCACTGATGCTGATGCTGATGCTGATGCTGATGCTGATGCTGATGTTGAGCTGGTTGGTGATGCTGGTGCTGGTGAGTAAGGAAGCAAAAGCAGTAGATGGCCAGAGCGAGAGTCGAGATCAAGGGGCGGTGGGGGATCGCGGCCCGGTGCTACACGGCAGGTTAAATGTGTGTTCGATGCCGTGCTGCTGCGCTACAACGATGGAGATGCTCTGGATCTCGACATCCGATTGGGCATCTGCTTGGGCGCCCCAGCATCATCAATGGAGGATCTGGGCGGGAGGGGCTGATTTACAGGGGTCCCTTCAGTGGCTCATGGGCATCTACAGGTACATGTACCCAGTCTCTATGTACTTTACCCCGCCATGTGTGGCTTGTGAGCTCGTTGTACGGAGGTATGGCGGGCGAGCCAAACTTTGAAAATGAATCCCGTCTCCAAATTTCCTGACTCACATCAACAGCTCCAAAACAAACTCAACATCTTTAGCATTCTCTTCTACCGGAACCCAGACTCACTATTTTTTTTGGTTGCCTTTCTTCACACTTCTTGCGCACAACATGTCAGAATCAGAAGCTGGTGCGTCTCCTCTCCTCACCTCTCGTGCGACGACATTCCAACAATGTCGATACTGACTGACCATGGCATTCATTCTAGCCGTTGCGCAGCCAGCCTCGACTGAGCTTCCCTTGCGAACCCAGCCCGACGACTCGACCTTTGAGTACGCCCATCTCCCTCCGTATCCCAATCGGCAATTCTAACCCGCAACAGCATCGTCGCCACATATCGAGACCTCCTCGCCTCCGACCCCGACCTCACAAAGCCCGTCGCCGCCATCGAATCCCTCATCGCCCTCCTCAACACCGTCCCCTCAACCACCGTATACGAAACCCTCGACACCGTAAAGTCCCATTCCGACCTCCTCAAGGCCTCTGTCGAGAACCCGCTGCCCCTCCAGGCGGGAACCGACCTCTTCCTCCAGTACCTCGTCGCGTCGCTGAAGCAGCAGGACGGCAGCTTCGACGCCGTACGGCAGCACCTGTTGCGCAATGGACGCCTGTTTGCGAGTAGGGCCATCGCAGCCAGGAATGGCATTGCGGAAGCGGGATGGAGGTTCGTCCGCGAAGGCAAGTGCGTGCTGACGCATGGAGCCTCGCGATCGGTCACCGGGCTGCTGGAGCGAGCCGCCAAGAACAGCGAGGGCAAGTTTAGGGTCGTTTACGTGCGGGACGAAGTCCGTGCCGAGGAGAGCGATCGCGTGGTCAAGGAGCTGCGGAGCAAGGGAATTCCCGTCGCAGAGATCCCAGAGGCTGCGGTGGCGCATGTCATGGGCTTGCTGCGACAGGTTCACATGGTGTTTACGGGTGCCGAAGCCGTGACGCAGAACGGTGGCATCATCTCGCGGATCGGAACCTATCAGATTGCCAAGCTGGCGGCACAGGCCAAGATTCCGTTCTACGTCGCTGCCGAGACACACAAGTTTGTGCGCAAGTTTCCCCTGGATCAGAGGGACATTGGCTACCAGCAGGAGGTGTTGGACTTTTCGGCTACGGCGCCAAGCAAGCAGCCCATGGATGCTGTCGACTATACGGTAGGTTTTTTTTCTTTTCTTTCTCCCCAATATCCTCATGTGATGGCTTTGTTTTTGCCTCTGTCTAGTGTGCCGAACTAACACTGGTGATAGCCCCCAGAACTCATCTCCAACCTGGTAACGGAAAACGGTGTTCATCTGCCCGGATACGTATTTGAGCAGCTCCTCGATATATACGGTAGCTTAAACGGCTGAGAGGCGCCCCCCAAAAAATTGGAAGAATTTTCACATTTGATTGTCCGATGCAATGGGCAGAGCCCGGGCCAGTGATGGCTTTTAATGCGCAAGTTTCAGTGAACGTATGGATATGCATGAATTGGACTTTGTTGCCGCATTGGCATCGGCCGTATGTGCCATGTGACGCAGTGGGTTGAGGAGGAGGAGTATTCAATACCTTGTTACTCTCCCTATCACGACAAAGAACACATACCTGTTACTTGAACCGATAAGGAATCCTTTGCCACAGGATCCCGGCTGTGTTGCATATGCGTTATATAACAGCTACAACAATACCAAAAAAAGACATCGGTGTAACATTGCCGGCAATAAGAAATAAGATGAGAAAACAAAATCCGACTCAATGTTCAAGGCTTTCAACTGCGATTAGTAATTGTGGTAGCTTCCTCCTTCTTATTAGAGAAGCAAATCTCGAGGCTACACTTCCACGGAGTTATCACCCTCGAAAAGCCGATTCACAGCTTTGCTATATTAGAGCAGGCATTGCCATCCTATAACTAAAATCACTGATACTCCGTTGTAATAGTAAACATACCTGGCTAATCAACATCGGTTCACAGACCTCGAGACAAAATGGTTCGCGAATACAACACCGACACCACGGCCGATGATCTGCTCAAGGATCTTTCGAGGGAGATCAAGGGAAAGGTCATTCTCATTACCGGCGTGACTCAAGGCACTCTGGGCGGCGTCTTCGTCGAGTACGTCGCAAAGGCTGCTCCATCTGGACTCATCCTTGCCGGTCGCAGTTTGGCCAAGGTCCAAGAGACTGCGGATGCCCTCAAAGCAGCTCATCCCTCCATCGACATCCGCACGCTTCAGATTGATCTCGCGTCGCTTGCCGCTGTTCGTGAAGCCGCTGCTACCGTCAACTCTTGGAAGGATGTCCCTTACATTGATGTCGTTGTGAACAATGCCGGCATCATGGCTGTCCCTTATGCAAAGACCGTCGATGGCTTTGAGCTGCAGTTTGGAAATAACCACTTGGGCCCATTTCTCTTTACCAACCTCATCATGGACAAGATCCTTGCCTCCAAGACTCCTCGTGTCGTCAACATTTCTAGCGCTGGTCATAGACTGCACCCGATCCGATTCTTTGACTACAACTTCCAAGTCAGTACTTTCAATCTTGTCACTTCAAGACCAACGAGTATCTTTTTTTTTTGGCTAATTAGAAGATTCTAGGACGGCGAGACGTACAACTGCTGGCAGGCGTACGGACAGTCCAAGACTGCCAACATGCTGATGGCTATTTCTCTGGCCGAGAAGCTGGGATCTCGTGGCCTGACTGCGTTCAGTCTTCATCCTGGCACCATCGTCACTCACCTCGGTACACACATTGACTTTTCCGTCGATTGGCCAGTATTGGGTAAGTATTTGTTTTTTTTTTGCTGTACTGGTATGTCTATACCGTACTGATGATGAGGCATAGTTGCCGCCGACCGAATGCTTGGAAACCCTGAAGGATGGACGGACGGCTTTACCTTTAAGACGCTTGAGAGGGGCGTTGCTACACACATCTACGGGGCATTTGAGCCCAGCCTCAAAGGTAAAGACATGCCGTGTCCTATTTCGCGTTGTAAATACCGATAGTATAATGTAATGTACTGACATGTAGGATAGAGCGCAACGGTGTATACTTGGAGGACGCTCACATCGCCGACCCCTATGTACAGACTGTCAAGCCTTGGGGCACGAGCAAGGTGGAGGCGGACCGTCTGTGGAAGTTGAGCGAGGAGCTTGTTGGACAGGAATTTTCTTACTAGACGATGTGCCGGAAATTGTACAAGTCAAGTATGCAGCATCGCGATGGCCTCGAATTTGAAGTGCATAACTCCTGTTTATAGACAAGCTGGACGCATGCGTGCTGAGAAAAGGGCAAAATTGGGAAAGAAATTCAAGTTGAATAACAATGGATGACATTATCCAGGTGACCATATTGTCCAGGCAGTCTTGTTCTTTCGACAGGCTCTCGAGTAAACACCATCAAAGGGCGTATGAAATCGTGTTGCTAGCACCGATTCAACAGTCGAGGCTCATTTGGCTCCGATTCTGTACCATTCACGCAGCATAAAGACACTTTGAGCAGGGCTGATGGCTCACGACACTCGGAATCCCGAGGCCAAAAGGCGAGCAGCTCCAGCGCATGGGATTCTCGCCCATGAGCCATGTAGATGGAGTTACGGACATGGGATTAGGAATATTGAAACTTCCAACCGACAACTTGAAAACTAATCAAGCCGAGATCCAGGCAACTCGACCCGGGTGGACCCCCAATGCCCATCGATTCTGCAGTACCGGGGCCGTCAACACTGGACACCATCTCCCGTGATTAGGAATCTTTCTACTAACTCCGTTCCGCACCTAGGGAATTCAGTGGCATCTCCTCCCGTGGTTTTCAGTGACGTGTCGCTGGGCTGATTTGTCCAGTGTCTGTCGGTTTCTATTGGAAATGTCGGGCAACTTTCCGCGAGTCACAGATAGTAGGCGATGCTAATGTGCACCTGTTTCTACTTTGAGATATACTGCCCTTCCGGGTTCAGCAGTCCCGCATCCTCGGAGAACCGTTTGGTGGTTTAGTAATACGGAGGAGCCACTATTCAAGGCTATGAATGCACTCCGCAATCATGCATGATTCCTCTATCCGACGAGAAAGGTGGAGGGGGGGGGGTTCGTTACAGTATCTTGAATCTGTCATGGCGGGAATCAGATGTGATTCTATTCGATGGACCGTGGCATGTCATACACGGCGCAATTACTCCAGCGTCAATCAGCCCAAGGCCTATAGTAGATAATGCTCAGATGAACGCCGTAACCGAGTGAAGCTAGTTTCAGCGAAATCTCACTCCAGCTGCATGAGTTTGGCGAGGCTTGCGGCGGGGTCGCTCAATGTATATCGTAGAAGAAAACAAAGAGCGGGATTTAATGGAGAAAGAGATGGGTAAAAAGAAGGGGTCAATCAGGGGGGAAATGGAGGGAGCTGTCAATGAGGAAATGGTGAATGGATGTGCAGGACAGAGGAGCTGCTCGTAGACGGACAACTCATGGCTACGTCAAACATACAGGTAGCCGCCGTAAAGTTTGCAATGCTCATCCATGGTGGAAATGGCGTTATCCCACGCTGCGCACGCATATATAACACGGCGTTGCTCCCGTCTAGGCCTGCAGAATTTCATAGACTCGAATCTACCAAGCGCGAGTCTCTGTCCCGTCCCAGCCCTCAGCTTACGACCGCTGCCTCGAAGATCGACTACACCTCGAGCCGACCGAAACACAGATGGATATCGTCATTCGAAACCCGCGCGGGTGTTTGCACGGAACAAAGCGGAGCGGCTAAGGCCGGCTGAGATGGGCGAAAAGATGACCGTCTCCCTTGCCTTTCGGGGTCTTAGCAGAGACGTGATTTGCCCAACAATGACACATGATGGCTACGGGAATCCGACAAGAGATGGAGTTTGATGCTACTGTACTGTACAGTACATGCTTGTGTGTGCCTGCAAGGGACGGGACGGGACACGTCTCGAGACACACGCAGACGGCTACCGAGCTGTCCGGATCTCCGCAGCCCTTTTGGCGTGAATTCACGGCCCCGGAGCACAAAGGCCGCACTGTAGCGTGAAGACGAGACTTTTCTGATCAAGGCCGTAATTCCATCGAGCTCGCATCCTTCGGCTCGTCGCCCGCCCCCTTTTTGTCACGGTGACCAATCCCATTTCGTCGCAAAGAGAGTTTAAGTGGCATCTTCTAGCATCAAGCCGAGCGGAAGTACATGCCCCCAAGTGGCTTTAGCAGCGCCGGCGGCTGAGCAGAGAAAGCCAAAGGGCTCAGGTACCTGTATCTCTCTTCTCGTTTGCATTTGACCTTGACCTGTTGGCTCTCCTGGGTTGCGTGAGGCCCATCTCCGTGGAGCTCCTCCTCCGCTAGCTAGCCCCCAATAAAGCCTGCACGTTGGCCTCCAGCCTTGCAAGGGTTGCTGGAATAATATGCCCGACGAAGAGGCAATGATTCCAAACAGTGCGGGCCCCATCGTGCTATGTCCTGAGCTTGCAAACATCCACTGCCTGCATGGGACGCCCCCCGTCTGCTGGATCATCCTGACCATTACCTGCATCGAGGCTTGGAGCATCCCGCCATGGCGCCCCGGCCGGTGGTTTGACGGAGCCGGTGTCTTGCATCATGGCTGCGTAGCGGACCCTCACGAAGCTCTCTCTCTCTCTCTCTCTCTCTCTCCCTTGCTGAGCTCACCCTTTGAGAGTCACAGGCACAGGCTTCGGCATGTCGGGGAGGGGAAAGCGGTCCAGCAAACCACCAGGACCATCTCACTGCTACCCCCCTCCGAAACGGGCGTAATGTGGGAGGAGAAGGCTAGAACGTTGCAGCGGCTCAGGTACATGCTCTGGACTTGGCCATCGATGCCGGCGTGCAGCGGATTCCATGTAGCTGCTGGGTAGGCCTGCCCTGTTCTGGGTTTAGGATTCAAGCCATGACGGCGCCTCGACATTACGTAGATCATGGTTCGACATGTCGCTTGGCGTCGACCTGTGCCTGGATTCGTGAGAGAGCAAGAAGTAGTATATAGATAGCCTTCGGGGGGCGGTGTCATGGCTTGCCGCCCCCCCTCACTCCGCGTTGCTTTGGTATTCATCCATACTTTATACTGTTTCATCTTCCAACCCGGAGCAAAGCTTTGATATACACCTTGCCCACGATTCAGAGGAAAAGAAACCACAATCCCTCCCACGCGCGTGTCTTGTCCCATCCTCTCCCAAGTCGTAGTCACAATGCCCGCTGTCAAGGAGTCCGTCCTCCTTGCGCAGCAGCACCTCACAGACGACGCGATGGCGCTCAAGACCGGCAAGGCCTCGGCCAGGCCGCTTGACATCATCGATATCCAGACTGCGCGGATCGATGTGAACCTCAAGGACGAGATCCTGACTCAGATGAACCCCGAGCAGGGCCCTCGCACGCTGCCCACACTGCTTCTCTATGACGAGAGGGGGCTTCAGTTGTTTGAGGATGTATGTCCATGTTTTTTCTCCTCCCCCCCCCCCCCCCCCAAAAAAAGGGATTCCATCTCCTCTTTTCCCTTGTCCCAGAGGCGTGTGTGGCTTTGCAGTTGTGTAACCCAAGCGATGCCAGATTACATATCTGGACGAGTACTACCTCACCAACTATGAGATTGAGCTCTTGAAGAAATCGGCGGCCGAAATGGCCAGTAAAATCCCCGAGGGAGCCATCGTGGTGGAGCTGGGCAGCGGGTTAGTCTCAACCTCTTTTTTTTTCAGCTTTCCATTGTCTTTTTAGATCGCAGCTTGGTGTTTGTTGGTTGTTGTTAGTCCCTAACTTGGTGTTCGCCTCGACAATAGAAACCTGCGTAAAGTCTGTCTCCTTCTGCAGGCATTTGAAGATGCCAAAAAGAAGATTGACTATTTCGCTCTGGATTTGTCTCAGACGGAGCTGGAGCGCACGCTCGCAGAGGCTCCCGAGTTTGACTATGTAAGCTGCCGGGGCTTGCGCGGAACGTACGACGATGGTTGCGAGTGGCTCAAGCAGGAGGCGATTCTGTCTCGTCCAAAGTGCATCCTGCATCTCGGCTCCAGCATTGGTATGAGGCTTTTTCTAGTGTTTTCACGATAGTGGTGTGATTGACTGACGAGTTTTGATTTCAACAAATTTTTAGGCAACTTTAACCGTGATGAGGCGGCAGATTTCCTCAGGTCGTTTGCAGAGATTCTGCAGCCCACAGATCTCATGATGGTCGGCGTCGACTCATGCCAGAACCCCGACAAGGTGTAGTAAGTGCATGCGGATGAAAGCAGAGAAAAAGAAGATGAAGAAAGTGAGCTCACGAAAGAATCGCCATAGTCATGCATACAATGATAGCAAGGGCATCACACATCAGTAAGACAAACACCATGACTGATCCAACGCCTCCTAGACGCATGAAACTAACAACAAATTGATAGATTCGTTCTCAATGGACTCACCCATGCAAATGAGATCCTCGGCGACGAAGTCTTCAACGTCGAAGAGTGGAACGTCACTGGAGAGTATGTTTACGACGTCGATGGTGGTCGTCACCAGGCCTTTGTCTCGCCTCTCGAGGTCGCCTCGGTTCTCGGACACATCATCAAGCCGCACGAGCGCATCAAGATTGAGCAGAGCCTCAAGTACTCTGACATTGGCATCGCCAAGCTGTGGAAGACGGCTGGCTTGGAAGAGGTCGCCAGATGGAGCCACAATGGTGAATACGGTATGCTTGGACCATCTCCCCCCCCCCTTTCATCTGTTATACAGCCAACACTAACATCATTTTTTTTACCAATTTCAAGGGCTACACATGCTGAAAAAGGCAAAGATGCCCTTTGACAGACTCCCCAAGCTGTACGCCAGCGACACCCTGCCTACCTGGGCTGACTGGGAGAGTCTCTGGGCGGCGTGGGATACCGTCACCCGAAAGATGCTCCCCGACGAGGAGCTCAACGAGAAGCCCATCAAGCTGCGCAACGCGTGCATCTTTTATCTCGGCCACATTCCCGCCTTCTTGGATATTCAGCTGAAGAAGACGACAAAGGACGGCGGAACAGAGCCTGTCTATTTCCACAGCATCTTTGAGCGAGGCATCGACCCCGACGTCGACAACCCCGAACTGTGCCACGACCACTCGGAAATCCCCGATGAGTGGCCTCCTTTGAAGGATATCCTGGTCTACCAGGACCGTGTCCGCGAGAGACTGCAAAAGATGTACGCCAACCCCGACGAATTGGTCGGAGACGTGCGCCGCGCCGTCTGGATCGGCTTCGAGCACGAGGTGCTTCACCTTGAGACTCTGCTGTACATGCTGCTCCAGAGCGACAAGACGCTTCCGCCACCACACACGGTGATTCCGGATTTCCCAAAGATGGCGCAAAAGGCATATGCGCAGCGTGTGGCCAACGAGTGGTTTGAAGTCCCGGAGCAGACGATTACCATGGGAATGGACGACCCTGAGGATGAGCACGACGCAAAGCGTCACTTTGGATGGTGAGAGATGGCGTTTTCCAACTGATTGGTTGGGGGCAATCTTTTCTCTAACACTTTTGTTTGATTGATAGGGACAACGAGAAGCCCGCAAGGCAAGAAAAGGTGCATGCGTTTGAAGCCAAGGGCAGACCCATCACCAACGAAGAAGTAAGCCCCATCATCACAGTTCCTTCAACCATCTGGTAGAACACAGCTTACCTCAATACAGTACGCCAAATACCTCTTCTCATTTCACATCGAGGCCCTCCCCGCCTCGTGGTCCATCATCCCCCCCCAACTACCACCACAACACCAATGCCACAACCCCCGGCAAGCCCATCCTGAGCGAGCTTCCCGAGACCTTTATCCACGACAAGGCCGTGCGCACCGTCTATGGCCTGGTGCCCCTGAGATATGCCCTCGACTGGCCTGTTTTCGCCTCGTACGACGAGCTCGCTGGCTGTGCCGCCTGGATGGGTGGAAGGATCCCTACAATGGAGGAGGCCAAGAGCATTTATGCACATGTCGAGCGGCAAAAGGACATGGCCAAGCAGAGCAAGTTGTCCAATAAGGTTCCAGCAGTCAATGGGTAAGTCGTGGGTTTTTTTTGTCTTTTTTTTATCTCCGAATCATCAAGACAACTTATCAAGCTAATCACCGGGTTTTCTCTTCACAGTCACCTTGTCAACGCACGGCGTCCAGGAGACCCCCCATCCGTCCACCTCCCCCTCGTCCCGTCTTCGCCGATCTCAGCAGCACCAACACCGGCTTCCTCCACTGGCACCCTGTTCCCGTCACCCCCCACGGCGGCTCCCTCGCTGGCCAAGGCGAGCTCGGCGGCGTCTGGGAGTGGACCAGCACCGTCCTGCGGCCTCACGAGGGGTTCCGCCCCATGAGCATCTACCCGGGCTACACGGCCGACTTCTTTGACGAGAAGCACAACGTCGTGCTGGGCGGCTCGTGGGCGACGCACCCGCGCGTGGCGGGCAGGAAGAGCTTTGTCAACTGGTACCAGAGGAACTACCTGTACGCCTGGGTTGGAGCCCGCCTGGTGCGAGATTTGTAAAGAGGGATTTTTTGAGAGTTGGGGGAATAACATGGTTGACGGTGAGATGAGGTTGGAGGAAATGGGAATCTTATGGACAAATCAGATTGACAACTTTGGGAATACGATCTACGTCGGAGCAGTGTGATGGAAACGGTTTTTGGGAAGCGTATAAGCGCGGACGGTCATTACAGCGAACAGACACAAGTGTCATGAGCTTGAGCTCGATTTAGCCCACTCCTTGCTTTTGCAATACAACATAAACAAGACTTTCGTTACAACAACTTGAAGAGGCCGGTGGGCCATCCTTGACTTATACTAGAGCAACGAGACATATGTCGAGCATAAAGGCCGAGTGCCCCGGTCCCAACTTGGTAATGCCATGACAAAGACGATAGTTAATTTGTAATTTTCCGAAGAGCTAATATGTATGACTCGATGGAAAAAAAAGATTGTCGTCTCATTATACTCCTGCCGGGTTATCCGGTGGGTCTGTAGGATACCCATGTTATTCATAATGAGCAACTTGTGAGTGGACGGAGCAACTAGACAGATTATGTCCATATTTTGTTATTTAGGGTGGGCTATATAAAGGATGTGCTGTGCTGCACCGGGTTTCCCCTTGACTATGAGATGTTGTTTGGTGGTTTTCTTATACATGACTTATAAGTGATTGCAGCAAAACGCCCCTCAGAAACACAATGCACAACGATATGCGACGCCAACAAGGCCTGACGGCCAAAAGGAAACGGAACAGATAACAAGAGGAACCGTCAAAATCAAAAAAAAAAACAGCAAAAAAAAGTCTACATGGGCATTTGAACCACCGAGTCGCGAATCGCCTCGTCCACATGCGCCCTCCTGATGCCCGGACACGGCCCCAGGCACACGGCCTTGGCCGCCAGCCGCATGATCAAGTTGTCCAGGTTGAACATGATGTTGATGTGTTCCGGGTTGTTCTGGTGGTGCGTGGCCATGCCCATTGGCAAGGCGTGCGCGTCTTGCGTCGCCCACGAGGTCGGCGTAAACATCTTCATGCCCGACGGCACGACCTGGACGTCGCGCTGCTGGCCAAAGACGGTGTAGTCGGGGTTGGCGGCAAAGATGCCAAACGAAGAGGAGTCGGCCGGCATCAGCAAGGGGTCAACAAAGGTTGCCGCGCTTGTGCTTGAGCATGTCGGGGGGGCTGGGTTGGACTGCCGGACCAGACGGACCGGGTTGAGCCTGTTGACGTCGTTGAGGTCCATCGTCTGCGCCGCGAGGCCGACGTCGAGGGGCACGGCGAGGTTGAGCATGTCGGCGTTTGGCGAGTCCTGCCGGATGAAGATGCCGCGCTGCTCGAGATACTCCTCCACGTCCGACGCCTCCAGCCACTCGCCCTGCAGGTCCGGCAGCGCCGTGGACAGCACCGTCCGGGTGCGGCCAAACTGCAGGCGCTGCAGGTTCGGGGGCGCCATCCGGGGCACCATGGAGCTCGACTGGCCCTCGATGAGCCGCAGCATCTGGGGCAGATGGCGGCTGGCCATGGGGCTGTGCTCGGTGTCGAGCTCGAGGTCGTCGTTCTCGACGTGGACGTGGCGCATGGTCCGCGCCAGCAGGTTGTCGCGGCGGTCAAACTGCAGCGGCAGCAGCATCGCCGGCAGCAGACACATGACGGGCGAGCTGGTGAGGTTGAGCATGTCGGCGGCGCGGTCGACGCACGCCCGGATGAGCCGCTGCGAGATGGTGACGGGCTTGGGCCGCAGCAGGTGGCTGGAGGCGTCGTGCTTCTGCGAGAGGATGTAGATGGAGTCGTCGTCCTTGCCGTGGGAGTTGGTCATTGTGGCCCGCAGCCGGTCGGCCTGGTCAAAGGCCGGCCACTCGTCCGCCTGGGCGCTCCGGGCAATGGCCATGATGTTCATGGCCGTCTTGTTGAGCTGCAGCACAAACTCGGACGGCAGGTCCCTCTCCTTGCCCGACGACAGCTCGTGGAAGCGGATGAACTCGTCCAGGGAGTTGTTGAGGGCCCTTTGCAGGTTGTCGCCCGGGCCTTTGTCGTGGCGAGCTCATTGTCTTTGCGGCTGCGATAGGACCGCTGGGCGAGTCGCATTCGAGACCGGCGCTGTGAAGATGTGAGAGGACAACGTTAGTATTCAGCATTCTCTTGTTTTGTTTCTTCTTGTTTCTCGTCTTTCTGTCTGACTTGTCTCTTGTGTGTGTGTGTGTTGTTGTGCTTGGTTTTTCTCTTCTTTCGTTCTCTCTTTTCTTCTTCTTCTTCT